>OLKM01000831.1:125000-130914 GCA_900291075.1 Melanogrammus aeglefinus
GTGACTATGAGTCTGTGTGTGTGTGTGAATGAATGCATGCGTGTGTGTGTGTGTGTGTGTGTGTGTGTGTGTGTGTGTGTGTGTGTGTGTGTGTGTGTGTGTGTGTGTGTGTGCGTGCGTGCGTGCGTGCGTCTGAGTTTATGTGTATGTGGGGCTGGGGGTTTCACTAGAATTGTCCATTAGTATGAGAGCAACGCCAGCCACAAAAATTGATTTGGCCTTTCGCTCTGCAACCTTGAGCTCAACCTTCCTCCCGTGTGTGTGTGGTGAGTTTACCTAGTGTGTGTGTGGGTGTGCGGGCAAGTGTATAGATATAGTGCATGAATGTATGTGTGTCTGTTTGTATGTGTGCATTTGGTTGCAGGTGTGTGTGGTAAGTATATGAAGTGTGTGTGCTTGAAGAGGTAGGTGTGTGAGAGTGTGTATGTGCAGGCAGGGAATGACACCTTTGAAAGGGAGTATGGAAATGGAGGGAGGGAGGGGAGGGTGATGAGACCGAGGTGATGAAAGTGAGGTTGTGAAATGTTTAACAGAGGGTGATGCGCAGAGAGAGAGAGAGAGAGAGAGAGAGAGAGAGAGAGAGAGAGAGAGACAGAGAGAGAGAGAGAGAGAGAGAGAGAGAGAAGAGAGAGAGAGAGAGAGAGAGAGAGAGAGAGAGAGAGAGAGAGAGAGAGAGAGAGAGAGAGAGAGAGAGAGAGAGAGAGAGAGAGAGAGAGAGAGAGAGAGAGAGAGAGAGAGAGAGAGAGAGAGAGAGAGAGAGAGAGAGAGAGAGAGAGAGAGAGAGAGAGAGAAAACACGCGTCACGCTAGCATATGGAAGATCCGGCGTTTTCCTGGCCTTCCTGCCTTTTTCCTTCACGGAACCGAACAAAGCAGGCGGAATGCCGCCCACTCGCGTGCTTCCACATGGCGTGCCAGCGTTCCGGAATCCGAGGCGCGAGGTGTAGCACAACGACCGCCGCGTCCTGTGCGATTTATAAAAAAAACCGGCGTCGCTTCTGAACAATATTGGCAGGTGAACTGTGGCGCCGATCGGGCTCCGTTACTACCACCTCCGCCACCGGCGTAGAGGGAGGACAACCAGGGAAACAATGTGCGTTGGATGGAGGCGAGGTGGAATACCGCCGCCTCAGAGGGGGGAGAGGGAGAAGGGGGAGAGGGGGAGAGCGGGAGGGAGGGACGTAATGATACTAGGCTTATTTCAAACAAGAGGACAAATGCTAACTGAATTGTCAATGTGATCAATCCAACTCAATCACTCATCTGGTGAACAGAGTCAGAGCCCCACACCTGCCACTCTGAGGAAACCCTCAGAAGACTGACCGTGGACATTACGCAGCGGTCACGGGGCACGACAGCAATGTGAAGCTGCCACCGGGAGCTTTTCTTTTAACGTGGACGGGGCAGGGAGGCCAAACATGGACGGGGGGGTGAAGGGGACAAGGAATGAGGTGTAGCGTGGAGAACCACAGGGGGGGCCGCTGGCCCCTGGTTGCTGCTCGACATGAACCCTACGTGGGGAACACATGGGCGGGTTTGGCCATCGAGCCTCCGCCACTGAAGCCTGCATTCTGTCCGCACAATCAGTGCTACACAGGCTGCAAGTATATGTTCACAAACAGAGCAACCGCATACACCAACACAAACACACATATAGATATAAACACACACACACACACACGTGCACGTCCATGTACACACACACCAAGTGTGAACCCCTGTTTGATCACACAGAGGAGGATCTTGGCCACTCTGTCCCCACACGGACGAGGATGGTCTCTGAGCTATTTGTTCTTGGTATTAGAGTGAGCAGGAGGGATGCGTCTCAGATACATACTGTACATGTGCAGTACCGATACCAGGAGAGAGAGTCTTTGCATGCCAATGAGCTGGAATGCACCAATCTGAAGCTCAAGTTCTGAAACCGGGGGAGAAAGAGAGCGAGGGAGATGGAGAGAGACAGATGAAAGGAAAGTGGCAGCGGGCAGATGGACGGAGAGAGGCTCCGCCGGGGATTCATGGGCAGAGGAGAAGATTTTCTGGATCGGAGAGGAGGGATTGGGCAACGTGCTGTCACATGACTGCAGCACGAGCCAATGGAAAGGTGAACGAGACAGGAATGATGAGGGCGAGGGAAGAAAGGCTAAGCGGAGTCAAGTGAAGAGGAGAACGGAGTGCGGCACATCGGCTTTTTAACTAGAAGGTTAGTCTGATGTCGTTTCTGCCTTCTGCGGTCTAAAGGCGGCTACGCGTAGGCCCAACCGTTGGCCATCTGAAACAGACGGTGACTGGTCCGATTCAACAGGCAACGTCTGAGAGCGTTGGCGGTCTGAGGAATAGAGCCTCTGATTGGTTGTGTGCTTCGAGCACACATCCAGAGAATCAGCGCGATGTGTGTGTGTGTGAGGGGACGGGCTAGCACCACAAGACTAGCGCCTGCGAGCACAGAACGTACATGCTACTGTGTCTGGCGCGGTGTGTAGGCCTCTTAAAACCTTTCTGGAGTCTGGAAACATCTCAGGCTGCCTTACGTCAACATTCACTATTCTAGGCCTGGTTTATGACTCATGCTTCCGTCTCAACGCCTAAGAATATTTATTTTCGGTGCTTGGGTAATTTCATCATTAACAGGGGTCATTAACAGCAGAACACTGGCGACTGAGCAACAGAGGGAGGGGGAGAAACAGATATGGAGAGAGAGGGAGCGGGAGAAAATGATGAGGACCGCTGTAGAGGTACGGGGGGAGTTAATGAGATGTGTGCTGGGTCCTCAATCCCAAACCTTCTGAAAAGGGTGGTGGTAGTGCGGGGACGGAGATATGAGGGTGGAGAGATGAGTGTCAGGTGGGGTGAGGGGTGTTGAGCCTAAGATGGCGGACGGAGGGATGGAAGAAACGGAAAAAGGGTTTAGGAGAACGATAGCGAATGAAGGGGAAGAAATACGAAAAAGGAAGTTGAAGGGAGAAATGCGGCGAAAAAGGGGGGGAGCGAGAGGGGAGAGAAACGCCGTGATGGATGGAGTAGAAACGACAGACGCGTGGGGGGGAGAGAGGGAGGAAGGGCGAGCGGGACGCTGCAGAAATAGACACTTATGGATCTCATTCTGCGAGGTGGAATCATACATTACGCTCAATTGGCCATAGTGCGGAATGCGGTGCAATTAAAACGGCCACATTCCTCCCAGCGCGCTCCTAATGACCGTCGCCCGCGGCGGTGTGATGACCGATGGCCCAGACCGCCGCTTTCTCCGGGAAAACCTCTCCCTTCCTCTTGTTCGGGCGACTGCGTTCGGAGTCTTCCCTCTGGTTTAGGACGGGGTACTAACGCTTTATCTCTCCCCGAATGTTGCCCTAATGCGTTCCTAACTGTCCCTCAGTGACGCCGCCGGTCTGAATAACGTTACCTGGGTGGTTACGTGTGTCATCGCTAACGTTGTCCAAACTGCCGTTGGAGCAGGCCTACTCGGCCGCGACATCACGCAGACAGACGGACGGCCGGAGGAGGTAGGGGTGTGGGGGTCATAACGCCGTCACCTGAACCGGGGACTCACCTTCACGACGTCACCGAGGTAGCCGTCCTCCATCTTGTCCGGCACCTTCATCTGGAACACGCGGCCCACCACCGCCGACGAGTCTGGGAAGGCGGTCGCCGCTGCCGGGGGGCCGACGGTGGCGGCCCCCTGCTGGGTTGCCGACGGCAACGCCATGGCCTCGGCCTCCTGCAGGGCCGCCTGGAAGTGGAGCAGCAGGGAGGAGCGCATGGACGCCTCCAGCTCGCCTCCTCGTACTCCTCCTCCTCCTCCTCCTCCTCCTCCCCCCCGCTCCCGCTCTAACCCGTCCTCCATCGCCACCACCCGGTTGTCCTCCTCAGCGCGGGCCGGCGCCGGGAGCCAGGCCGCCACGAGCACAGCGCTCAGCAGGCCCAGCAGCAGGGCTCTAGTCCTGGGCCGCCTGCGCCTCGACGGCTGGCCCCCGGCGGAGCCCCTGCAGTCTGCGCGCTCCTCGGCTGTTCTCGGCCTCATGTCGAGCTCCTGCTCATAAAACAACCACCCGGAAAAAAAAGGGAGGATATCCGAGTATTTTTGGGGGAGCTCTCTCTCTCTCTCTCTCTCTCTCTCTCTCTCTCTCTCTCTCTCTCGCTCGCCCCCGGCGAGTGCCTCCCCCCTCTGCTCCTTCCCTCTCCTTTTGTCCTCCCTTTCTCTCGCTCTCCTCCTCCTCCTCCTCCTCCGCCGGCTGTATTGTTCTGCGGCGGTTGGACGCGGCGCTCGGCTCCCTTCAAAGCTTCAGGACTCCCATTGTGTCGTCAACCCCCTAGACCTGTGTTGGAGAGAGAAAGGGAGGGAGAGGGGGTGCCAGAGGGGGGGAGGAGGGGGGAGGAGGGGGAGCAGAAGCCATCGTTAGACCGTTGTTTGTGAAGGGAAAATAATTCCAGCTGTAACCACACACTTTTTCTTTTTTTTCAGTTTGGGGGGAAAAAACTTTTCCTGTCAGTATCAGTCTCCAAACATTCAGGGGGCCGGAGGTGTGGATCACAGCCCCGTCTTAACCCAGACGGCCTTCAAACCCGCTGACTGAAGACCACAGACGCACCACGCACACTGATCCATAAATCTGTGTTTGCGTTATGTAACCGCGAGATACAGTGTCTCGTCAAACTCCCTTCACGTCTCTTCATCTCCGGAGTTCACCCTCTGAATCCCAAGCACATGGGCCCCCTGAAAAGTTGAGTTCCCACCGCTGAAACCACACCTCTGTACCCAACCGCAACTCCGGGGAGGGGAGGGATATTGACGATGAGCTTAGCTTGCATAGTTGTCTCTCTCTTCCCTCGTCAGTTTCTTGCTATTCATGCCCGCTGTCTCTGTTTCTCCCTCTCTCTGTTTGTATTGAGTGGCGCTTCTGTCTCTCGTAACGCGCAAACATGGAAACACCGGAAAGGATTTCTGATGTTCCCTGATGGGCTTTTCATTATCCGAGTGAGAAGGAGCGAGAGGGATATAGTTAGGGAGAATTAGAAAGGGGTTTAGAGAACCACAGAAGGGAAAGGAGGTCATGATTGAAAGAGACGGAAAGATAAAGGGAAATTGAAAAAGGAATCGATGGGGCAGACGCAGAAAAGAGACGAGAGAGAAAGAGGAAGGGTTGGAGACAATGAGAGAGAGAGATGGGCAGACACAGGGGAGAGCGAGGGACAGACCGAGAGGGGTGTAAAGAGTGAGTGAGAGACAGGGATAGAGAGAGAGAGAGAGTCAACCAGAGAGTGATAGAGGAGGAGAGTGTAAATGTGATATAGTGTGGGGTTGACTGGATTACCCCACAATGCTCAGCCAGTCACTGGGCTTCTTGAAAGCCCTGATGAATGCCCGCCGGCTCTATTGTCAGTGAGGTCAAACTCAGTGTGTGTGTGTGTATGTGTGTGTGTGTGTCAGTGTCTCAGCATGTGTGTATCTGAGTGTATGCATGTGTGTGTGTATGCGTTGATGAGTGTGTGGTGTGTGTGTGTGTGTCTGTGTGTGTATTAGAGTGTGAGTGAGTGTATGCGTGCAGTGTGTGTGTGTCATTGTCTAAGGGTCAGGAAGGGAAGCTGAACTTTGGGGGTTTGTTATTCATACAAGCCTTTAAAACTGGTGGGGACCCCCCTCTGCCACATTAGATGGTGTGTATGGGAGTTTATGCGCGTGTGTGTGTGTGTGTGTGTTTATGTGCGTGTGTCCGTGTGTGTGTCCGACAACATGGTCGCATTCCTCCGCCCGGGGCGAAGCCTGAACTGAAAGAGGGGGAGCGAGAGAGAAGCGAAAGAAAAGTTTCCCTGACCAGTCGCCCCTCGCTTCGGAAATGTGGGGTGATGGTGATGGTGGTGGTTTGGAGGGGGAGGGGAGAGAATGGACACGTGAGGGGAGCGACAATGGGGGGGGG
>OLKM01000831.1:147895-152895 GCA_900291075.1 Melanogrammus aeglefinus
TCTCTCTCTCTCTCTCGTTCTTCTCTCTCTCTCTCCTCTCTCTCTCTCTCTCTCTCTCTCTCTCTCTCTCTCTCTCTCTCTTCCCCCCCCCCCCCCAGGTGAGTACCTGGACCCCTGGTGGGTCCTTGGGGAGACAGGTGTGCTCTAAGCTCTCCTCAAACGATGGCTTCATCTGCGCGTGGAAATTCAGATGAACCCAGCGGGAGAGGAGATGAACCCAGCGGGAGAGGAAGATGAACCCAGCAGGAGGGGAGCTCTTCAGGGGGGGGTTGGTTGTTATTGCGGACATGGCCAAAATACACGTCCACTTTGATTAGAGACGTCTTTTTGGAACGATGAAACATCAGCACTTTTTAGCAAACGTGTGTGTGTGTGTGTGTGTGTGTGTGTGTGTGTGTGTGTGTGTGTGTGTGTGTGTGTGTGTGTGTGTGTGTGTGTGTGTGTGTGTGTGTGTGTGTGTGTGTGTGTGTGTGTGTGTGTGTGTGTGTGTGTGTGTGTGTGAGTCGGCGAGGGAGGCGTTCACGATGCTCTCCCCATCTCAGTAGGCTAATTATAACGATGCAACTGCTGCAGAAACACAACATGAAGAGAGAGTGGACAGGGGGGGGCGGGGGAGAGGAGGAGAGGGAAGGGGCAGAGTGAGGTAGACGAGGAGAGGGAGGAAGAGTGGGGCTGGGTGAGGTCGACGAGGAGTGTGGTTAGCGAGATCGAGAGAGACAAAGACGGGAATAGGAGAGTGAGAGAGACAGACAGAGAGGGAGATAGACAGGAGCGGGTGAGAGGAGAGAGAGACTGTGTTGCTACTTTGCTGTTGTCCTAACGCCTCAACTTGTCTGGTGGGGGGGGGATCATGGTTACACACACACACACACACACACACACACACACACACACACACACACACACACACACACACACACACACTCACACTCACACTCACACTCACACTCACACTCACACTCACACTCACACTCACACACACACTGTACATATATCATGTTGTTGAGGAAGGGAGACAGGCAGAGCGACAGGGGGGGGGGCGACAGATAGAGACACACTGGGCCTACTTGGACCACCAGCTAACATTTGAAACACACAACCATCTGGAGACATTCGGTATGCGTGCATGCATGGCGTCTGTTTGCGCGTCCGTGCACGCGTGTGTGTGTGTGTGTATGTGAGTGACAGAGAGCTGGAGACAGTTGGTCTGGTGTGTGTGTGTGTGTGTGTGTGTGTGTGTGTGTGTGTGTGTGTGTGTGTGTGTGTGTGTGTGTGTGTGAGAGAGAGAGAGACGGACGGTGTGTGTGTGTGTGTTGTGTGTGTGTGTGTGTGTGTGTGTGTGTGTGTGAGAGAGAGAGACGGACGGACAGCTGGGGACAGTTGCTCTTGTGACAGGAGTGACAGCTGGGCAGCCCAAGAGTTCTCTCTGTGCCACAGACGCACACACTCACACACACGGGAACAAGAACGCACACAGGGGTATGTACAACACACACACACACACACAAACAGTCGCACACACACACACACACACACACACACACACACACACACACACACACACACACACACACACACACACACACACACACACAGCCACACACATAGTGGCTGGCCCCCTCACCTACTCAGACAGCATGGCAGACTTGCTAATCTACGCCCCTTTAATCCGGGGGTGCGCTTCATTCGGTGCCCCTCACCCCCAAGGCGTCACCCCCCCTCCCCTCCTCCCCTCCCCCCCCCCCCCCACCCCCCCCAGCAGACCTCCCCCCCACCCCCGAGCCGACAGCTCTGATAGGGGTGAAACATGCCGGGGCAACTATTTATAGAGTCCCCTGAAATTCAGTCCGTCAATCACAAAGTTTATGCGACGACGAGCAGGTAAGCCGCGGTGTTTTTCTCTTCGAATTGATCGAGTTTGTTTCAGGGAAAAAAAAAACAGTAAATAAATATTTATATATATAAAGGTTTGAAAGAAAATGAATACTAAAGAACCAGATGATGGCCGTATTAAAAAGCTGCCGAGGTACTTTAATGTCAGCCGTCGAGTGAAACAAAGGAAGCCGTTGGGTCTCATGGAAGTGCTAACTGCGTGCGTGAAACTGTTATTTTAAGGAATCGTTTTTTTTCTCCCCTCTTTAATACACAAGCTGGCACCCTCTCCACGGAGGAGTGTGAACTTGAGTAGAGTTGACTAAACGCCAGTTTTAATCTCCCTTCCAACTGTTCATCAGGTCTATTTAAAGACCCTGTTCTCCTGCGACAACACATCACGACGCTCAGGGAAAAAAAACACCGACGGGCTAAACATAATTACAGGTAATTAGAAATAAACGATCATCCACCTCGCACTGCTGTATACACTGTTATACACCATGCCAGTCCGTATACAATAAGCTATGCTTGTCTGTATGTTACACTATAAGACATGTGGTGTGTCCCAAATCGCGCACTTCTGCACTTATACTTAATATTTTGAGTACGTAAGTGCGTTCACAGTCACACTGAGCAGTGTGCGAAAATGTTGGCGCACTCAAACGGCCAGAAAATTGAGTGTGGATCGATGGACACTTTCCACACTTAACGGCCGCCATCTTGGTGACGTAGATGACGCTACGTCTAGAGCTACGTCGCTAAACGGAAGATACGTCACTACTTTCCAAATGGCGGCGGTTGGTTGGTTGCAATCAGCGTTAAAAAGTAGCAGAAGAAGAAGCTGTCGAGTCCTTTCCGGTAAGTGCGCAGCCGGCAGTGTTTGATTTGAGACGGTACTAGCTTGTCGAAGTTTGCGCACTGTGCAACTAAGTGCACTGAATTGCAGTGTACTGTAAAGCAGTGCACTTAGAGAAGTGCGCGATTTGAGACACAGCAATGCTGTGCCATGTGCTATATCACAGGTTCTACTATACGCTTTCATGTACAAGCTAAATATACATTTCCTAATCACAGTCACTGGAAGACCAGCAGTGACTTCTAACGATGTTCTGCACAACAGAACGGGTGTGTACGGCCTCTACTTGTTCCCTTAGGTGTGTAAGGGCTTTGGAACCTGGTTCTCTTCTACGTGCACACATACTAGCTTTCTGCCTTTAAGATAAACAGAAACAATCTAGGCTAGCCATGCGCACGGCCGGCCCTGATAACTCACATCCTGTCTACACCCGCTGCAGTGACCTGGATACCGCATTCTGTCACCCGCAGTGTGTGTGTGTGTGTGTGTGTGTGTGTGTGTGTGTGTGTGTGTGTGTGTGTGTGTGTGTGTGTGTGTGTGTGTGTGTGTGTGTGTGTGTGTGTGTGTGTGTGTGTGTGTGTGTGTGTGTGTGTGTGTGTGTGTGTGTGTGTGTGTGTGTTTCTGCTTGAGTGTTGCAACAGTGGGCAAGAATACTGAGGTGTGTGTGTGTGTGTGTGTGTGTGTGTCCACCTGCAGTCGAGTCAGTGTCAGTATACGCCTGCAGGTGTGTGTTTGTGTGTGTGTGCCGCGTATGTGTGCCCGTGTGTTTTGGTGACTTTTTGTCTGTATGTGTGTATGTACGTGTGTGTGTGTGTGTGTGTGTGTGTGCGCGATGAGCACACGGCGATAGCCATCTCCTCTCATCCCCCGGTGATGCAGGTCATCAATTCTCATCTCTCTGTCTGTCCAGTCGGCCCCAAGCAGGCAGATATAAATACCCCAGGCAGGCCCGCGGAGAACCAGCCAGTCAGCAAGTCCCCCAGCCAATACGAAGCAGCCGGGAAACCAGCCAGCAAGCCTTATTTAAAGAGCTGGAGACGAATAGTCAGAGTGAAGGCTGTGTTTATTCCTGCATCATTGTGGTCTAAAAACCCACATTGAGTCAGACATCTTATCGGTCTCTCTTTGTCGCTCTGGGACAACATTATCCTCACACCAACCGGTCTGTAAACACACAACAACAACAACCGGTAAACCAGCCGGATGAGTCCGAAAGTCAGTCATCGGGAGTAGCCCGACAGCGAGTTCTAACATGCAGCCGCAGTTTGGGCGCTCTGGTTAGGAATTAATCCGTCTCCGTGGTGAGGTCAGAGAGAGTCATTCAGGCAGAGAGTCGGTCCGTAAGTCACAAGATCCAACACGTCTCCGGTCTAACCTTCTACGGTTACATCCTCTCTCTCTCTCTCTCTCTCCCTCTCTCCCTCTCCCTCTCCCTCTCTCCCTCTCTCCCCCTCTCCCTCTCCCTCTCTCTCTCTCTCTCTCTCTCTCTCCTCTCTCTCTCTCCTCTCTCTCCCTCCTCTCCCTCCCTCTCTCTCTCTCTCTCTCCTCTCTCCCTCCCTCTCTCTCTCTCTCCCTCTCCCTCTCCCTCTCCCTCTCCCTCTCTCTCTCTCGCCCCCCTCCCTTCCTTCGGGGTCACTGCGGTAGCGCCGGCGCTAGGCTAGCTGCCGTTTCTTTATCTGTGTGATAATGGCCAGCCACCGCCGCCCGTAGCCTTCACAGCGGCGCAAAGTCACCCACAACCCCGTCCCCGGCTGGACTTAAAAGGTACCGGCTGTCAAAAACACCTCTCTCCACCACTCCACTCCCCTCCACCTCTCTACTCCAACCCCTCCCCTATCCCTGGCCTCACTCCTCCACCCCCTCCTCTTAACCCCCCAACCCTCTCTATACTCTCTCCCGCACTCCTCTCTCCTCCACCCACCTCTCCTCCACTCCTCCCTCCACCACCCCTCTTTCCCCCACCCCTCTTTCACCCACCCCTCCTCCCCCCCTCTCCCCCCCTCTCCCCTCCTCCCCCTCTCCCCTCCCTCTTCCCCCACCACCTCCTACGGTCTGCTAAATATACGGCGGTCAGACCTGGCTGCCCGAGCCCCAGCGGCGCTCATATTTAGCTCAGCTTTGTGCCATCTCACCTCTAAACAACTGCTCTGAAATAAACAACCAGCTCCTCCTCGCCTTCAGGCCCGAGGGGAGGAAGAGGAGCTCAGCTGAGCGCGGAGACTCTAGCCTTACTCATCGGCGGCGGCGGGGGGAGCCAAGCGAGACACAA
>OLKM01000831.1:160395-168054 GCA_900291075.1 Melanogrammus aeglefinus
CGGCATCTTCTACACCCCCCCCCCCCCGCGCTGCCGTCGTGGAAACACCAAAGGGGTTGCCGTGGTTATCGCTCCATCACGGCCAGACGTTCCGCGGCTGTTTGGGTCGTTTGACGGTGGAAGTGGAATTCCGACACGGTTGACGTAGCAACGGTGTCCGGGCGACGGGGCCCGGGTCGCTCCGACGCAAACAGGGCAGCCGCTGGGGAATGCAAACGTGATTAAGCCCTGCTGGCTTGAGGTCAGAGGACGAGGCCAGTCGGGGGGGGGGGGGTTTACGAAGGAGCGGTTTATTGGCGTTATTGTTGTGCAGTTTGGTATTTGTTCTGAATCGTGTTTCTCACATCCTTAAAAGGGGACTCTGTGCTTTCACCCAGTCATCAAAAGGTGTTTCCGAATCGATAAACGGTAAAAAAGAGAAATAAATAAGAACCCCCCCCACACCCCCACACCCTTTCGCTTCATCTTCATTTACAAAAGACGAAGGACCAGGGCTTAATCATGAAAATCCGGTAAATACGAAATAACTCAATAAATCTCAACAAATCTAATTACACACTACCCCTGCCAACCAGCCAACAGCCTGCTGGTGAGATGTGTGTGTGTTGGAGGAGGTGGATGGGGCTGGATGGAGGGGGGGGGGGGGTCTTTGTGCCATGGCAGCAGTAAAGAGCAGCATCACCATTAGTAGTTCCCACCACAGCCGGCCTGCCCTGGCGCGGCTCTGGCGTGGTTCCACGGTTGACCCGGCAACAGGGAGAGCGCTTGGCTCCGTGTCCGGCGGCTAACCAGCCAAAACAACACGGCCTTAATAAAAACCATCCACATATAAGCAGTTAATGCCCTGGAACTAATTACTGCACTCTCTCTCTCTCTGTCCCTCTGTCCCTCAGTCTCTCTCTGACTCTCTCTCTCTTTCTGACTCTCTCTCTCTTTCTGACTCTCTCTCTCTCTCTCTCTCTCTCTCTCTCTCTCTCTCTCTCTCTCTCTCTCTCTCTCTCTCTCTCTCTCTCTCTCTCTCTCTCTCTCTCTCTCTCTCTCTCTCTCTCTCTCTCTCTCTCTCTCTCTCTCTCTCTCTCTCTCTCTCTCTCTCTCTCTCTCTCTCTCTCTCTCTCTCTGTCCCTCTGTCCCTCCGTCTCTCTCTCTCTCTCTCTCTCTCTAACTCTTTCTCCCTCTCTCGCTCATGAGACAGACGTCTCTCTCGCCCTGGACTCGGTCGGGAGACTGGGCCCTGATTGGACGGGGCAGGCGAGCTGGAGGTCAGTTGGGGTGGGGAGATGTGCAGCGAGAGAGCATGTGTTTTGTGTCGGTACCTTGTGTTAGGCGAGCGATGAAACACAGATGAACTCGTAAAAAAACGACTGTGGATGAAATTCTGACATGGATAGCCCAGGTTCAGAAGAGTGCTTATGTGTTGATCACTCCTTATTTTGTGTGGATATCTTATTGAGCTTTTTCTCCTGTTTGTATTTCATTGGGGTCAATATTTGATTATCATTAGAAATAAAACAGCCATTACTGCACTGTGCGCATAATGGATTGATGATTTCATATGCTGACTCAAAGCTAGGGTAGGCAATTTATTTAGAAGCATTTTTGGTTATATTTGTAGAAATTCTCTGCATCCCTACACCAATCAATAAATTAGCTGCGTCGCCAAAGTTAAGAACATAATCTTGTATCTGTGGCTGCCACATACTGTAATAATGCAGTCCAATTATTGAATCAGCCTGAATGAAATGATTATGACGTACCTGTCTGCCTGCATACCTACCTATCCGGCTACCTGTGCACACTCTGCCCATGCATTCAGTGAACCTGACAGGAGCCTTCCACAAGGGGAGGCAGACCTATTGCTAAAGCTACAAGCTAGTCATGTGTTTTGGGGGTGGTGCTCCGGCAGGAGGCCTCCCAAGCCCTGGGAGGAAGGGTTGGAAATTCCTTGGTTGGACTCTTTCAAAATCTAGCTTAGGCTAGCTGGTTTTTCCGAATTGCCTACCCTAGCTTTAAAAAACTGACACAGGCAGCAACAACCACTCGTTCTGTCCCCCGCTAGTTAGCAACAGTGACGGTTGCATTAGCATAGCAAATCCATGTAACACATGATGCAATCCCCACCAAGCCTCACTCAGCCAAGATGGTGGATGTGCTTTATGATGAGGGCTCGACAGGAAGCCAAAATCGTTGAGTTTATGGTTTCCTTCATCCACAGGGAATTTCCACAGGGACGCCACACCCTGATGAATGCACACGCCAGTGATTTGAAAACACTCCCCGCACCCTCCTGGGTGAAGCTTGTGTTTATTTCCATCATGTTGATAGAGCAGCGTGGGCATGCCCCGTGACCCGGGGCCACCCTGGGCAGCTCAGCGTCATTTCCTGCCAGGAGTGGAACCAGAACCACTGTGCAGTTTTACTCCCAGCGAATTTTGGCTTGGAGACGGATGTGCGGCGACTTATCCTGAGTCAGGTTTTAGGGGCGTGCTTTGGAACGACCTCGTAGAGCAGAGGAAAATGCCTCCAGGCCCCGCAGTTCCACTCCTGTGCTGCACAGAGTGGAAATTAAAGGCATGGGCTCTGACTAAACCCATGACCCACTGGGGGACTGAGGACTGAATTATAGACCGGTGACAGCACTCTGAAAACGGAACATCACCAAGGGAAACTGATTATGTTTTCCTTGAGAAGGCCGGACTTTGAAGGGTTCTGTACATCCATTCGGGTCCTTCTCGATTGGTTAATCAGCCTTAAGGAAGGAGATCGCCCTTGAAGACCTAACACCCTGTCACTACTTCTCAGTTCGGACTTTCCCAAAAACTGTTGACCATCACCCTCAGATCCGGAGTTTGGTGAGCAAACGTCAATGGTTGCTCTGTGGTCCTCAAACAGATGGTGTCTGAACAAACCAACGGTGTCTGCGCAGACCTCCCATGAGTAAACAAACCTTGCGTCTTGGCTCTGGGCTCACCGCAAGATAAAACTAGATCTGGTAACGAGGTGGAATAACTCAACTCATTTGGAATGGAAATCCTGTCCTGTGCGCTGATTGTCCTTGCATAAAATCACGTGATGGTGGCCTGTGTGTGTGTGTGTGTGTGTGTGTGTGTGTGTGTGTGTGTGTGTGTGTGTGTGTGTGTGTGTGTGTGTGTGTGTGTGTGTGTGTGTGTGTGTGTGTGTGTGTGTGTGTGTGTGTGTGTGTGTGTGTGTGTGTGTGTGTGTGTGTGTGTGTGTGTGTGTGTGTGCGCTGGCCGTCTTCTTGGATATATTATCTGAAATCGTAAGAAGGGAAAAAGTGTGCACTTATTAAAGCACTGGAAGTGTTTCCGGTTTACAGCACGAAATCTGCAGCATAGATACCAGACATAATGATTAACGAGGCTAAGAATAGTGGCAGTAAGTATCCCTGTCCCTCACCTCTTAAACTCCTGGGGAGCCCTTCTCCATCACCCGATGGGATTTGGTGAGGGGGGGGAGGGTTATTTTTGCGTTCTGAGTAACATATCCGCATTCACCGAGCAGCATTTCGGTCACACCGGCTGCATGAGTCATGCCGGTAGATTTGTAGCCTAGTGTAGGCTAACAGGTGCTACGCATGCCTCATCAACTATTTTGGTCTGTCAAAGGGAGGTGGGAGAGAGAGAGGGGTGGAGAAGAGCAGTGAGAGGGAGACGTAAGAGAAAGGTGGAGGGAAGGGGTCAGGCACCCCAAAGATCGAAATTCCATCTGCCGATTATGACACAAAAGATGGCTTCTGAGTTTACTTTATTTTTCTCGGAGGTTGAGAAAATGGGGAAGGGGGGAAAATGAAGCACAATGTGTAAGTGGACAGGGGGCCGCCTTTGCTGGCTTTGTCCCTGAAGTTTGAAAAGCTGGATCTGCCGATTAGATTTATCATTTGGAGAATACACCAGGCGTACCCAGGAACTCAATCCTATTTTGGATGGGTATTGATTTCTGAAATAAGGAGCGTCTGTGACGCACAGGGATGGCTGAAATAAAAAAAAAACCTCTCCACCTGTATTTGTGTTGTGTAGACTATTGTGTGTGTGTGTGTGTGTGTGTGTGTGTGTGTGTGTGTGTGTGTGTGTGTGTGTGTGTGTGTGTGTGTGTGTGTGTGTGTGTGTGTGTGTGTGTGTGTGTGTGTGTGTGTGTGTGTGTGTGTGTGTGTGTGTGTGTGTGTGTGTGGAGAGACACATCCCATCTTTGGGCTGTGTCTGATTGTCATCTGTTTGTGTCTGTTGGACATCAGCAAGATACAGAAAGTGATTAAAATAAAAAATTGAGGCAATACAAGCTTGAGAAACACAAAGCAACACTCAGGTTCAGTCACTTTGTAAAAATGTATATTTCTCATTTCGTATTTTTTCATGGAACCGGTATGCTAATTTTGTTTCTAGGCAACTGATGAGAATAATGTAAACTTCACATCAACATAAACTTTGCATTAAGGCAGGTTTTAAACGGTTAAGATTTTAAGATGCAGAACATTCCAAGAGGAGATGTTCTCTGCCGATATACGTACAGTATGTATTGTATACTGTATGTGCACTTGCCGTGTCATACTTGTCTTCTATATTTTTCAAGTAATACGTTTTATTAAAACTGCTTAATTGAACATGATTAGCATGAATGTGTAAAAGTAGGTTATTTTTTACGCTTTCATCAACAAAATACAAATCTTAATTAATAAATGAACTTCAATAAATTGTTAACAATATCCCTGTCATCTACCATCACAAAGTGATTTCAGTTCGTTCGAGCGCAAAATACATCAAAATACTCTAGCTACTAATGACTAATTAGGTAACAGACAGCGGTAACATTGTTCTTTTTGATCGTGCACTGCAGGAGTGATATCAAACAGACACGGTGTAAACCCGAACCCTCCAGCATGTGTTGTCTGTTCTAGGGTGCGACGTGGTGCTCTCTGGCTCCGCTGGTGTGCGACCCACTTTACATTGAAGTCCTGCCATAACGAGCCGTACTCGTACCAAGAGGGAATCTGAAGCCGCTGACATCGTCCACACAGCACATACGAGTGACTTTGTAGTTTCACCTTTCTAATTAAACATGTTCACAGGTTTAACCCTTTAAGAAGTGAAATTAGGAGAAAACCACCACGACAACGCAGACGTTGGTCTCTCCCAACGTCTGCGTTGGGAGAGACCTTATTTTGAAATGGTGGCACACTGCCTTCCTTCGGGGAGAACCCTGATACATTTTCAGATCACGTGCTGGTATTAACCGGCCAATTGCATGTTCCTTATGTGCAATTATCGGTATCATTCCCACCAATACCGCTAGAACTCTGGAACCCAAATATAAGCCTATATTATTGGCAAGTCGATATATCAACCAGGCCCAACATGGCACTCTCTGACAGAACACCTCTCCTATATGAACCTAGTATGGCTGCTGATTGATGTCTAAACCAAAGCATGCGTGTAGTCACCCACAGCCACTGACCAGAACCCCTAATCTGTTATTGCATGCAAACACACACACACACACGTTAAAGTTGTCACCTGACAACTGTGTGTGTTTGCATGCAATAACAGATTAGGGGTTCTGGTCAATGGCTGTGTGTGATTTCACACGTGTGTGTGTGTGGGTGGGTGGGGTGGGGTGGGGGTGTGTTTACTGCAGATATCCTGGCCAGTGGTTGGACTGTTCCTTATGCTAATGCTACTGACCCTGATGCTAAAGATACAGGTGCTAATGAAAGTCATGTTGCGTTGTGGAGGATTTATGCTGAAATCTAGCTATGTGCACTCACTCACTTCGATCACCAAATTAAATCAGAGCATTCAACACAGTCAAGTCCATACTAAACCTACAGGATAATCCATATGCTACATCCACATATTGTTCTCAATGGGAAAAGACACACACCTTCACACTACACAAATGTATAGCATGTTTACCTTGACTGAAATCTACAAGTAGGCACTCACTCACTTTGAAAAGCAAATCAACTCTGAACGCAGTAGTCTCCTCTATTGTAAATATGAATCTATAGTAGATCTATAATCTATATCCTACACTGCACCATCTAGCCCAACTATGTAGAACGAAGACACACACCTTCACACTACACAAATGTATAGCATGTTTACCTTGACTGAAATCTACAAGTAGGCACTCACTCACTTTGAAAAGCAAATCAACTCTGAACGCAGTAGTCTCCTCTATTGTAAATATGAATCTATAGTAGATCTATAATCTATATCCTACACCGCATGGTCCTCTCCACAGGGAAACATGGCCCCTGCCCCCACTATTTCTCTCTTACCCTCCCCCCCTCTCTCTCACACACACACACACACACACATCGCACACACAGACACACACACACAGACACCACACACACACAGACACACACACACACACACACACACACACACACACACACACACACACACACACACACACACACACACACACACACACACACACACACACACACACACACACACACACACACACACACACACACACACACACACACACACACACACACACACACACACACACACACACACACACAGGGGGGGTCAATTCCGTTGCGAATGTTAAAGGAGGTTCTTGGCGACGTCCCTCACCTGAAGCCTCTCCTATGGGAACCCGCACGGGCTGCATCTGTGCGACAGTCCTATAGGCTGGAGGCAGAGAACAACCACCCCCATGGGACGAATTGGGACAACTCGGATGGCCCATTAGTGCATCGCCGAGTGGCTGCACACACATACTCAGTGGCGGGGTAGTCCGTGTCTATGATCGAAGAAACGGTCATAACGCTGAATGCAAATGGTGCGTTGAATTAAGTAAAGAGTGTGAAATGCTGTCGGGGAATATTGGTTTTAAAAAAATGTTTAGCACAATGTAAAACAAGGACAAGTGCAGGCCCACACTGGTGCACGCAGAAGTTTGGTCCGGGCAAGTCAAAAGGTCAGTTTGTAAATAGCCTATTTTAACAGGAAGGGAAACACCAAGTCCATGTGCCAAATCCTCCCTGCTTTCTTTCCTGTCCAAACTATGTTTTCCTCCTGAAGACATCACGGGGCCTACCTTAGCCTACCCCTCTAAGGTGTGTTTTCTGAGCAAACTGTGCCTCTCCTATTTCCTGTAAAGGAGTACTTTGCCTTTTCCTCGGTGAAGGGAGACAGATAGGCCTTCCCCGAAATCCACGGTCGGCGTTCAAACGTCTCCATGGCGAAGCGTACGTGATCGGAATAGCGAGGAGGCAGGCAGGCAGAGAATAAACGGCCCCCGCTAAGCACCGGCACACCGCGGTCCGTGTCGCCTGACCGTTGACTGAGAGGCGTCAGGAAATAACAGTATAATGATATTGAATCACTCGGCATGTTACGTGAGGCCGCTTTTTTGGACAAAGTTATGTTTATAGACGCAGTGTATATATTTTTAGTAAAGTTTGTTTAGCCTACTCGAGCCTACTGCCCCTTTTGCCCCAGGGTTTCTGAGGACGCTCAGTTCTACCCTCAGCTCCGTGTAGGAGCGTGGGGGCAGTGGCCTCGCTCTCACAAAAAGTGCGTTCAGACAGATGGACACACAGCAGCGCGTCAAGAACGCACACAAGCACGCAAACACATACACGCACGCGCAAACGTGGATGCGCAAACGCACGCACAAACACAGACA
>OLKM01000831.1:168079-188079 GCA_900291075.1 Melanogrammus aeglefinus
CCCCCCCCTCCTGTAACGGAATATTAAACACAATCTCAGCTATGGGATGCCTGCGTGCGGAGTGGGGAACAGGGAACCCGCCAGTTCCCCGTCCCGTCTTTGAAATGCACCTGTTTCGGTCGGGAGCCAAGAACGAGGGCAGGCCAAATAAGTCTCAACTTCGGCCCGCCGTGCAAAGCCCAGTCCGGGCCTGTGCAGCACCAGAGGAAGGGGGTAGTGGGAGCCTAACTGGGATAAGTCGACCAGCAAACCATCTAATATCCCAGGGACGGCCAAAAATAGCCCGTTGTTTGCTGCCAAGCCTGAGCTGCTGCTGTTACAAATCACGACGTCCAGCTCGCCAAGCGATCCGGCTTCAGGCTCCCTGTCACCGACCCACCTCACGCAGAAGACCGCTAGTCCACATTTCATTAGGAACACATTACGGCGAATTAGACAATAATTAACTGAGACACAGCAGTCCGCCACCTCATTCTTTGTTCCTCAGCAGAGAATTATCTAATTTCCCCAAAAATACAGCCTTAATAAACATATCCCCCATCGCTGTGCACAAATACAACCTCCGATACGACTCGATCAATAGAGCCGAGAAATACCCAGACGGAATAAACGCCACATATGCGCCAGAGACACCCGCTCCTCCACACACACAGAAGCACATCAAATAAAGCGGCTGAGAGGGGCCATTAACCGACAAAGACACTGACCGTGTTTTTCCTCTGTTAAACGTCCGCTATCCCGGTGAAACCCTCGGCTCTTCCCCGGCTTGAAAGGGCGAGCGGCTGCACTGGCGGAGGTGACGAGGCTTTGGTGGTCGTCCAACACGACCCTTCCTTCCTCTCCCAGCAGAGTCGAGCTGACAAATATGGGCTGCTGCTGGCTGGCTCGGTGTCGGGTCTCCCCCGGCTCCTATCTCCGGTTCCCCGGCTGGCGGCGGACTGTCTCCGGTCTGACTCCAAAGTTAGTCGCCGAGGCGGCGCGCTGTCTTGCGGATACAAAAAGGACTCTTGACGTAAATAAACCAACCGACGTCCGATCCTAAATCGCGGCTTCCTTCCCCCTGGGAGACTCAAGTTCATCCAAAGAAATTACCGAAGAAAAAAATCAAGAAAACCGCCGAAACCCCCACGATAAAATCACATGTCGGGTCTTCCGCAACGCAACAGCAGTGGGTCAGAGAGTCGGAGTGAGCGTTGTGAGAGACTGGTGCTGGTGTTGGATCGAGCTGTAAACCAGTTGTCTGCTGGGACCTCGCCCCGTGTCCCGACGCCAGAGGTCCTACACACTAATGTCCGCTACGGAGCTTGAAGGATGAATTTCCACTGGAGGAGCGGAATGAGAGAGAGGGAGAGTGAGCGAGAGAGACGGAGAGAGAGAGAGAAAGAGAGAGAGAGAGAGAGAGGGAGGGGAAAAGGGGGTGGGCAATGCCTCGCATTCTCTGAATTACTCCACCCCCAAACCTCCTCGCTGCTCTCTCTCAAACTCTATCGCTCTTTCATTAAACTCACTGTTGTTGCAGTAGCTCTGTGCACACCCTACGGTCACGTTAGGGCCTTGTCCAATGGGCACACCCTCACCGTGGAAAGATAATGCGGTAATAAACAGATTAATCAATGGGTCTACTTATGCTATTGATTATAATAAAAACTATTAGAATAAAACCCATTGATCCAAGGAGGAATGCCACGGATTACTTGATCAATATAACAAACAAAAAAAACGTGAACACATGACAATGACGTTGACAGTCTGAAATCGTTTTATTTAGAGCAAAATAATACACTTTTAATTTGTAACTCAAAGCTGCATGGAACTAAAAATCCTTTGGGGTGGAAAAAACGACTCTAATTTAATGAAATCACCTTTTAGAAATGGATGTAAGAAAGTAGTAGGGTTATTTGCTTAATGCTGTCAAACCAGGACCCTCCAAGTGCACAAACTTTTTTCAGTCTCTGTCAAAGCACAGAATATTTTATAATCTCAGTGGGGATCCGTTCCATAATCCCAAAGCAGTCCTTTCATGATGCAGACTTTCCAGAACATTCTTACAGGATGAGTGTCGTTCGCCATAGACTCCACAGAGCTCTTCAGATAAAGGGCGTTTGAGGGGAAACTGGCATTTTCGTCGAAATGTTTAAACACACAGAAAGAAATGGGGTAGTTTCGCTGGAAATCTGCCAGCATTTTCCAGAGTTGGATTTCCATTTTGAAAAAAATGGGTTTACTGTAGGCCTAAGCTATTCAAAACCATTCAAACAATCTCACAAAACTAAACTGTTGATACATATAACATAATTATTAATCTGGATGTGTTCCTATGAATAACATATTATAATGCATGAAATACATGAATAAATATGATGTAAAATGCTCATATGCTACCATCTGTTGGCTACTCACTGACTAATGGCGTCATCATTTACCTGTCTGTCTCTCCGCTAGTAAACGTCCCCCCCTACCTGTGTATGTCTCTCTGCCTGTCTTTCTGTCCATCTTCCATTCCCCTCTCCCTGCTTGCCTGTCTGTCTGACTCTGTCTCTCCCCTCCCCCTCTCCCTCCCATGTCTGCCTGTCTGTCTGTCCTTCCTCCCTCCCCTTCTCCCTCCCTCGCTGTCTGCCTGTCTGTCTGTCCTCTCCTTCCCTCCCTGTCTGCCTGCCTGTCTGTCTTTCCTTCCTCCATGCCCCTCTCCCTCTCTCCCTGTCGGCCTGTCTGTCTGTCTGTCTGTCCTTCCTCCCTCCCTGTCTGCCTGCCTGCCTGTCTGTCCTTCCTCCCTCCCCCTCCCTCCCTCGCTGTCTGTCTGCCTGCCTGTTTGTTACAATGCCCCATAACCCTGTTGGAGGGTTATAGACTAAAGGCGTCTCCACCGGCTCCGTTGTGTTTGTGGAGGACTGGCTCCCGTCTCGTTGGGGCCGGCTGTAAGTCAGCGAGACACCCGGCAGGACCTGCGCCAATAAGAGAGCTGAACACAAATCCAACCACCTGCTTGGCTGCAACATGGCACGACTCTGTGGAATCAGATGGATGCCAGAAGTATTGTCTACGGAAAAATAATCATTTGTAGTCCTAGATGTGGCAATGTTTCTCGTGGTCAGAAAAGAAATACAATAGAACACATTTATTGAATTTTGAAATGAAAAAAAGTGACCTTCACAAATGTACAAAAAAAAGAATAGCAATCGTTCTTTTCACTCATGCTAACAATTTCATTTTATCACCAGACCGGTGACACGTTCACGAGTATGATTCTGTTTTTGTCATGTTTGGGGTTCGGACATGAACCCCAAAGGCCTGCTCTTTGGTGCAGGGTGAAAGTTTACACAATTGAGATGCCGGTGGAGGCTGATTCCTTGCCAATTAAATTGCTGGCACTGGTAAATGAGAGGCCGGTGTTGAGAAATGGGAAGCCGGGTATTTGTTCGACCAAGGTGGTAACTCATGGTTCTAACCTAGCAACCCCATGGATCGGCTACTAGCACGGCTGATTTTTAGCTACCTGGTCTGGATACCAGCAGGCCGGGGCTAGCGACCTGCTGGATCAGCAACTGGCTTTGGTGGTCATTAGCATCCATGGCTGTTAGCTAGCAAGTCAGTGCAAACGGCAACCGGCTTGGAAGGGCATTAGCTTCCCTGACTCAGTCCGGCGTGCTAGTTACCAGACACACCAGTGGCTTTTTCTTTTTTTTTAACGCACAGGGCAGTGACCACACACGGGGACACTAGCCCCTCCCTTCTGAGGCTGATTGGCCCACCCAAGCCCCCCACCTGTCACTCACCAATCTGGACCACTTGATTAGTCAGTGACTTGACAAATGCTGTGAGATCCAACAGCAGGTATCACGTTAATGTTTTGCTGGTGTGGGAGCTCACAGCACTGGAATACTTTTGTTATGAACATATTTATGTATCAATATCACAATATCAAAATACCTTTGGCTTCCCCATTAAAGGAAACATTTGTAGCATCGCCAGGCAGACTCCGGGCTAAAGCTAGTCCACTCCTGCCTGCCTCTGAAGCAGCAGGCAAACATCTCAGCAAGAGATCAAACCGCAGCAAACGGACATCTACAGACATAGCAGGTGGGAGAGGGGGGGGGGGCGTATTAATATTCATGAAGGTCGTGGATGAGAGGTAAAACAATGCCAAGGAGAAGAGAGGACCAGAGACAGAGGGGGGGAGGGAGGAGTGAGAGCGGGAGGACGACAAAAGAGGGGGGAGAGAGAGAGGTAGAGATAAGGAGAAAGGGAGGGGAGAGAGACACAGACAAATGAAATAGAGAAGGTTGAAGGAGGGAGGGAAGAATGAGGGGATGGAGGAAAGGGAGGGAGGGGTAGAAAGAGAGAGGAGAGGAGGTGGAGAGGAAGGGGAGGGAACCGAGGGACACACACAATTCATCAGGAGGGGTTCTAATGCAGAGTAGATACGTATAGGGAGCCGGACAAAAGAGGGAATCTGTATTCCTGTACGGACGTGGAGCCTTACAAAACACAGAGGCAGCCAGACATCACACAGGACTCACAGCCACGCAGTGTGGACACGGCCGAACAGTTGTAAATACAAACACACACACACTCAGATACACACACACACACACACACACACCACACCACACACACCATGCAGTCACACACACACACACACACACACACACACACCATGCAGTCACACACACACACACACACACACACACACACACACACACACACACACACACACACACACACACAACACACACACACACACACACACACACACCACACACCACACACACACACACACACACACACACACACACACACACACACACACAGACACACACACACACACACACACCACAACACCATGCACAAAGTCACAGGTGCACAGTAATGCACATTGGCGAGGAGACAGATGCAAATGGCACGCTTGCACATGCACTCATACACGGGAAACTCACACACTGACACAAAATCTACACACTCAGCCCACAAGTGCACACGTTAGCACCAAGGGCAGGAGACAGGTGCAAAAGAGTTGAACTCGCACGTATGCACACCACACACACCAACACACCCACACAGACACCAACAAAGACACACACACGTAGACGCAGACACACAACACACAGACACACACACAGACACCAACACACACACACACCAACACACACCAATAGACACGCACTAACAAACACACACACCAACAGACACGCACCAACACACAAACACACCACCACCCAACCCACACACACACACACACACACACACACACACACACACACACACACACACACACACACACACACACACACACACACACACACACACACACACACACACACACACACACACACACACACTCTCCCTCCAGTGAGCCGAAAGGTGCTCTGTAGGTCTATCTGTGGCCTCCTGGTCTGAATGCAAAGAGGGGAGCGAGGGGAGAGAGGGGAGCCAGCGTCTGTCCTCCTCACTGTGTCTAATACAAAGTGACAACTCCCTTCTCCCAGAGTGCCTTCCTGCTTTGCTAGGCTTCAAATCCTATTTGCTTTTTTTGCTTTTTTGCTTTTTTCTCTCCCTCTTCTCTCTCTCGCTCTCACTTGAATTTACTTTCTCCCTCTCTCTCGCCCTCTTCTCTCTCTCTCTCTCTCTCTCTCTCTCTCTCTCTCTCTCTCTCTCTCTCTCTCTCTCCTCTCCTCTCTCTCTCTCTCTCTCTCTCTCTCTCTCTCTCTCTCTCTCTCTCTCTCTCTCTCTCTCTCTCTCTCTCTCTCTCTCTCTCTCTCTCTCTCTCTATGTCTCTCTCCTTCTCATTTACTCTCTCCCTCTCCACCTTATATCTCTCTCACTCTGTCCCTCTCATTCTCTTCTCTTCCTCCATCTCCTCTCTCTCTCTCTCTCTCTCTCTCTCTCGCTCTCTCTCTCTCTCTCTCTCTCTCTCTCTCTCTCTCTCTCTCTCTCTCTCTCTCTCTCTCTCTCTCTCTCTCTCTCTAGCTCTTTATCAGTTTCACCCCCCACTCTCGTTCCACTCAATCCCTCAAAAGTAAAAAAAATAAGTAGCTATTATTATTTTGTGCTTCCTTTTCATGCAAATGGCTTGGAAAGTGTTCTTGAACTTTTTTCACAAGCATTGTTTCTCTCTTGTCTTCATATTACCCACAGATGAGAGAATTTAATTTAAGAAGACTATCAATGGATGAAGATTTCATCTACCATTTTATAAAATCAATAAAACCTTGTCCTGAGAATGAAGTCTCTTAACAGACTGAGATCAAGTGCAGCATGAGAGCAGTAGTGATTTCACATGAATCAAAGCCATTTTAAGTTCAGTGGTGGCTATTAAATAGGGAAGAGAGGGAGAGCATTTTCAAAATGTAAATTGATTGTCTATTGAATTTCAGGCATTCAGAGAGATTGAGGAGGGAGAGCGAGAGAGACGGACGTAGAGAGAGTGTGGGGGGACAGCAGTAGCGATGGACAGCAGAATGATTTGCAAATTTAATCTGAAAAAACTGCAATGAAAGTGATTGGTTATTGAGTGGCAGACTCTCTAAGAGTGCCCCGGTGTTAAAGAGGGAACCGAAGACTTCAAGAGCTGCGCGGGGAATTGAATTTGAAAGATAGCCGGTAAATTGATTATACATTGACTGACAGATATCCAGGGCATGTTAGGTTATCAGCCCAAGAGTGTGATAGGAAAATATTGCTTTGTAGCCAATCAATCAACAAGACAGATAGCCTGCAACGCAGCTATGAAAACCTCCCCATCTCTACCAAGAGGCCGGGTCTACGAAGGAAAATAAAACCGCTAATTAAGTTCACAGGTTTCTGGGCTGTGGCAAAGAAATGAACCCACGCGCACAATCAATATGGTTATGTTTCAACGCGTTTGCAAATGTGTTGATATTTATGGGTTACTGGTGGTGAAGAGTGTGAAACCCCCTACAAGCCTATCAGACCAAACTGTGTGAGAGTGTCTTTAAGTCTCTCCAGTAAAACGCGATTATGGGATCGCATAATTCAACGCATAATCAGCCAAAGTCTGCATATTCATGCGGGGGCCGCATTTTTTCAAATATGCCGCACTTTAACTGCATAAATTTCAGATTTCCTCGCAAAATATGCGGGGCTTGCATGATTTCATAATCCCCACATTTTCGTTGCAAAACAGTCACATATATCGTAGCAGAAAGTTTAAAAAAAATGTTGCGTTTACGTCACACAAGCAGCCATTTCCCCCTGTTGCCATGGGAACGGTATGAAGCGACGTAATTACAAGACGTGAACGTCATCGAAAAGCTGATTTTTTTTTTCCGCAAGTTCCCGCAAGTTTCGCAAGTTCCCGCAATTTCATCGCATAAAATTGCATAAATATGCTGCATATTTCATCGCATTTCTTAAGAAAACGCGTCGCATAATCAAGGAGTTTTGGCCGCAACAATCGCAAAAAAAACGCCACATTTTTCTGGAGGGACTGTTTTTTGTTAAAGGGGCCGCGGGGGGAGGGGGGGCATGTGTTTAGCGTTGACCACCTTGGTCGGGCCAGCGGGAGCAGGTGGAGGCTGGCTGGTCCTTGTGTCTGACACCACCACGGTGTGTGTGTTATCTCACTCCGTCTGCTGTACTCTTACAACCCGCCGCCCGCTAGCGCTGTCAGTTGAACTGGCAGCGCAGGAAGTGTTATGTAGGTTAGGATGCCGTCCCTCTCTTTAATATTTCATCTGCTCGCTGTCAGGGAAAATGGGGCACACACAAACAAGGACTGTGGTGTGCGTGTGTGTCTGTGTGTGTGTGTCTGTGTCTGTGTGTGTGAGATGAAGTAGGTTGAGGGTGAATCTTGTATACATGCATGTTGTACAGTGTATGTGTAGAAGTGGGGGGTTGTGCGTATAGGGTTTGCGCTCGTGTTCACAATGTCCGTGTGTATCGCCATTTGGGTTAAATTGGTGCGATTCCTCAGGGGTGTGGTGTTTCTGTGTTGCATGCGTGTGTGGGGCTGTGTGTATACACATGTGTCGAAATATGTCGATGTTGAACTTTACCCGGGGGTGTGTTCTGATGCATGTGGTATGTGTGTAAATGTGTTGTGGTGTCTTTGTGGCCCTGCCTGGGTTTGCAATAGTGATGTATATTTGAATCTCTGGATGTTAGGGAGTATTTGTTACTCAGTTCAAGGTTTGAATACTTTGTGTTTCTGTAGGCTCTGCACCTCCCATCTAGACCCTTAGTGTGTGAAACCCTGTTGCAAATAATAACATGTTGGTAATGCAATAAAGATTAATGGAACATAGAAATGTTCAGGCACCCACAATAGCGCTGTGTTATTTCTATTCTGGGGAATAGCGTTAGTTCTGCCGTACATTTTCATCAAAACCTGCCACAATGTTCAAATTACCCATTTGCTTGGCGGTAGCTGGACATACTCTCGTTCTACTGAGGCTGTGTTTCTTCTGAAATGTCCGGGTTATATTGAAGCTCTGCTGTAACCGAGTCAGGCTCGGTTCGACAAGTGGACCCCCAAGCCACCGCTGTCCTTGTGGAGCAGTTCTATGTGATATTGCCGTTTTTGCTTTTTTGCGCTTTTTAAAATATCACTGTAGAAATGAAAGGGAAAACAGTAAGTGACAAAACACGATTTTGCAGTAGCTGTCTGAGCAATGCGGGGTAAGAAAAGAAAAGAAAGCGACGAGAATTATATTTGTTTATTGTTTGGGATAACCTAACGATTATCGAAAGCTTTAAATTATGTATTCGGGCCAACCGTAGTATACAAACATGTGTGCATACATCAAGCTAGCAACGACACTGTGAGATACAAAACAGGACTGTGTGAGAATAGGCTGTGTTTTGGAGGGCTTTTTTTGTGTGTTTTGGAACATTAATGTCTGTTCATAATTTGTGCATTGTGTTTTTATTCATAATAGGCTATTCCTTATTTTCTGTTAATGTGTCTTACTGAGAACAGCTGTTCGCATTTTAGTTAACTTAGTTTGTGTGTGTCTGTGTGCGTGCGTGTGTGCCAATCTAAATATTAAGTAGGTTTTTTTATTTCCTCACATTACCCAACATGTGGCGGGCCATGCTAGCTCTAGCTCAGTGTAAATATTGTTTAGTCCTACTGCTGATCGGCTGTCTGGGCAGGGTGACCCAGACGCTGTCTGTACAAACACACTCGCACGGGCGCTGCTAACTTGAACTGGAAGACCCAAGTCAGGGACTCACTGCACGACAACAACAACAACACAAAAAGCCGGAGCGTCACGGTGAAGAAACGAGGTGAAGGAATCGGGATTCAAACAAAACACTGGAAACACAGCAAATATATTCACTGGGAAACTTTCTGCATTAAAATGGTTTTCAGTGGCAGAGCGGGGCGGCTCATTAAGGGTCTGACTAATTAGCCAGCGTCGTAACGACCCCTTGCTTGGTGTGCAATACGCAGGACTCCCAAAGCTGTAGCTTGGGACCAGGAGAGGACGCTGGCTTCATTTTGAACAGTCCCTTCAGCCCAGTGGTCGTCATTTATTCCCTCAGCTTTGATCACAACACAATTTATTGTTAAGGGCTTCGGAAATTGGCAATCTGCCGGTTTGTCCACACATCTATGCAGTTGCAAATTCATCCAACCATCTGCAAAGACATCCATCCATCTCCTAATTTAATCATTGATATGTGATTCATCCATTCAGCCATCCATCCATCTGCCCTTTCATCCATCCATCTTTCTGGAGATTATTTTGTCCATTCATCCATCCACCTATCTTGCAATTAATTCATCCTTCCATGCCTAAATCCATCCTTCAATATGTCATTTCATCCATCCATTCATCCATTTGCCAATTCAGCCATCCATCATCCATCCATCTATCCATCCATCTCCTTGTTATTTCCTTCATCCATCCATCTACCCATCCATCTCATTGTTATTTCATTCGTCCATCCATCATCTTCCCCTCTTCTCCCCGGCCGGGGTCACTGTATTGCTGGAGTCGGTCCCAGCAGACTGGAGGCGTGGGGGGAAGAGAGAAACATTTAATAGGATGCCAGTCTCTCTCAGCCTCCGCGGTGCTCACACACCACACACACCTGTCACAACGCCTGCTATGGTAGGGTCTCCAATTAACCTAACCTGCCTGTCTCTTGCAGGGGGAGGGATACCAGTGTGCCTGAGGAAGCTTAAGAGAACAAGCCACACCCAACCCAGGGAAGAGAGTCCCATCCGGGCTGGGAATTGAACCCGTATCTCCCGCGGAGCTGCGTTGGCATTCGGTTGGGATGTTTCCTCCGATACAGCACACGCCGACAATGCATATGTCACGAATTGAGTCATCGCTACATACGTGTGCTTAACGTGTTTCGTCATGAAGAACCTCAGTTTTTCATCATACGTCCACACCTGATTTGGGGAAACAATGGGATATCTATTTACATCATAGCTTCTTACATCAGGTCTCTTTGAAAAGCCCCGCTTACATGTTTGCCTGGTGATGACACCCGGCTGTGAGGCACACGGGGCCCGGCAAGTGCTGTTGACTGTGGGGAGCGATGCCCCCGGGGCTGAACACACGCGCTACTCCACGGCTGCTTGTAATTTCACCCGTGATTCACTTAACATGGTAATTAATACGCTTATCCTACGCACACATTTACCAAAACAGAATTACACATATTCACGGGTAATTCGGTTGTTGTGAGAACGAGTTATGCTATGTGCAGCGAACAACGACACGGGGGACATGAGGCGGGGGGGGGGGGGGGTTCGCACAGCCTTGTCTCCCGGTGTCCCCGTACGCTCCCAAGCAGGTGTGGGAGTGGTGGGAGATAGGGAGTGTCGCCGTGCGCGGAAAGAGAGAGAGAGAGAGAGAGATGCCGAGATTGTGTTTGGAACGGCGGAGACAATGAAGAACGCGAGACGGAACGTCTATGCGGCGCTGTTGTCATCACAGAGGTCTTTTGAGGTTGTGTTTGGCGTCTCTCTCATTGTCACCGGTAGTCTCGTCGTGTGTGGGCGATCCGGAGGATCACAAAGGAGTGAGCGGCAGATCCCTGATCAGTCCTTGTTCAAGAGTCATACCACAGCCTGCATTTGATGTCGCTTTAAGACATAGGGCTACTCCTACCCCCGCAGATACATTCATTTCCGATCATTGTTTTTAAACCCGCTTCTACAGGGCTTGGATTTATTTGTCGCTGCCCCGATTTTGATTGAATGTGCTTTCATTGTGCTCAGCCTCAATTAGAAGATCATTTTAGGTAAAAGCTTATACCCGATTTAAATATAAAGCTATTACTACTACTGCAACTGATGCTGCTGCTGCTGCTACTACAACTACTACTGATCCAGAGATCTGGAACATTTATGGCCAGGGTGTTGTACGATGTTTGGCTGGATAAGGCCAAATAATGACAACGACAAGTGAAAAAACCAATCAATGTCATCCATATCACCAACGGGTCTGGGGTTCCACTCTGGAGGTCCGAGGTCTCTCCTCCCCCCTAGTGTGGAGCCAAGCTGCCCTCACCCACGGGCCTGAGTGAGGAGGGAGGTCTCCACATGAACGGATATTACAGGTTTTTTTTGCGAGACCCGTCAGGGAGCAAAGTGTCTTTCGTTATGTCCGTTGCCCTAATGGCGACCCGTTGAGATTAACAAGCATGTGCACGATTCTCTCTGCTGTGCGGGCACATCATTATCAGCCGTAATGACATGATGCGCTTTTGATTGACCTTGGTGGAATGGATGGTTTCTCAGGGCCAGCCGCATGACCAACACCCCTCCTTCTCCTCCTCCTCCTCCCCCCCGCACGCTTCAATTAAAGGGGCGCAAGGCGTTGGGGAGTGGGGAGTGACAGGCTGACACGAGGACCCTAGGGCCATTAGCGTACCCATAATGCCTCACAGTCCATACAGAAGCATTTGGAAATTAGTGTGTATGATTATATATTACAAGTGTGTGACCTTTCTTACTTTAGTGCCTGTAGTTCTGTGTCAGTGAATACATTTTTAGCTTGGGGTGGACATCGAACCTGCGACCCTGCCAGTGTTAAATCCATGCTCTACCAGTGGAGCATCATGGGGTCAATATAAGCTTCAATGTTTTCTATAGCACCCCATTCTATTCTGCCTCCTGTTCTGTCCTACTGCATTGGAGCCTGTGCGATCTTATTCCTTTCGCTTCTATTCTCTTCTCGATGTACTCTATCATTTCCTATTCTATTACAACCATCCAACAGACATGGCCAAGGTCCCAGTGGGGGGGGGGGGGAGAGGAAACCAGGAAAAGAGAACACATAAGACCGGTTCTTCCTGGCTGGAACCGGCTGTTGGCAGAAAAAGTTCTAGGACCCACCGACAACAACATAAAAAAAAAAAAAGCACGGACAAAACAAACACAATTCCATTTTCGTATCATTTTCACTGCAGAAGGCGAATCAACTCACATGTATTCAAAGAGGACATTTAAATCCACCTTGTGTTGGCTGGAGGACTGTCAATATAATCACAAAACACACACAAAGCCAGCACAATATGAACCGTGAGATAAAGGAGACGTGAACATCAGAGGAAGATGAAGGCAGTCAGATAGCAGCCCTTGCCTCCTATGGTTCCTGTAGCGTGCGAATGTGGCACAGCCACTCTCAGATGCTCGCTATAACACAGTGGCAGGATTTGGGGCTTAGTGTGGATTTCCGGATTTCTTCTTGAAGAGAATTTACCGCACATGATGACATTGGTTCCACGTCTTGGCCCCCTGCCAGCAGCCACGTAGCGTATAGGGCTCAGAGGATATGCTGGGACTGTATAGTAAGTGTGTACGTGTCCTGTATGTCTCTGTGTTCGGCACACATGTATCGAGACACATGCTGAACAGGTACTCGGAGCGGCGGGAAGGATAGCAGTGGTTTCGTGGTTGAGGCGGTGGACTGCCGCCAGAAGGAATCCCTGGACATGGCTTTGGGTGGAAGCACCTGCTAAGCGTTTAAATAGTGCTATTCCAATGTTTTAAAACATTGGCACTTAATGTACACGCTTCTTGTACGTTGTACGTCCTTGCACTTAAAAATACTACTTTGCATTGTATAGCATCTAATCCTAGCTATCTTTGCTGTGTTCGGGGAATGGGTTTACCTAGCCATTGTGAGTGCTTGGCACTTGGTTCTATGAACATCCTTACGTTACCGATAGCGATACATGTTGTTTCTTTTTCTTCTGACAAATGTACTTGTCGCTGCAGATAAAAGCGTCTGCTAAATGCTGTAAATGTACAATTCGGGTTTGATGGAGAAGAGGGAGAGAGAGGGAGAGAGAGGGGGAGAGAGGGGATGGTTGCTGAGTGGGAGTCATGGTTGCAGTCATCTATTACCCGGCCATGATAAACTGCGGTGTATTCTAAACAAATTCAGTTTTACGTCTAGGTTTTGACAGCCGGCTCACGGTCCGTGTAATCTAATCCCTAATCCATCTTCTATTCTAAACCAGGTTGAAGGGAACAGTGAGTTCCACTTGTTCTGGTGTCAGAGTGTTCTGTAAACTCCTGCTTCTGCCGATAAAGGTTTAGGCGTCCGTGGCGCTCCGAGGTCGCTGCCGCTGTTTTGTCGAGGGGGGTGTCTAGCCAGGAATCTCGTTGAGAGTGCCTCTTCGTCCTCTTGAGGTAAATATGTATTTGCGTCCTTGTATGGCTGGCATCTGGCGGCATATCTTATCCCCGATTAGATCAGGGGAGGGGCCACATTCCAATCCGTTGAGGTTCTGCAAATAAATGGATGTTAATGTTTAACATCTTCAACAGTTTTAACTGAACTGGAGCGACACTCAGACAGGTGGTATTTCCTAATCTTCATTTGTGAGGTGTTTCCAAGTTCTATTTTTCTTTCAACTATTTAGGTGTCTTTGAATTAATGAAGTATCATTTTGCCTGATTCCAAGGTTTGATGGGGGAACAATATTGATGATTACGTTTATTTGTAGAGCAAAAATCCCTCCTAAAGTCTCAAAGAGATTCACTGGCCTACATTAGATGGCAGTTTGGCAAAACCACTGGGAAACCAAAGTCCCCCAAGTGGATGAATCTTAAAAGAGGTTTATGGATATAGATTTCTTAAACAATGCCCGGAAATTGTCACGTGATCCAGATATCAGCAGCTGGCGAAACAGGAGGAAAATGAAAGCGCTTGAAATGTGGAATGGTGAAAAGCTTATTTTAATTCAACCGGTGTACGGTAGACATCTGCTTTCGTAGTTGATCATGTCTACTTCACAGGTTTTTCATAACGTATTGACGTCATTATTTTGCTTATCGACTGATCACTCATCAAAGGGGGAAGAAATTCCAAGAAAATTCCAGTGCTTGTCCGGGCGCTGGGACAAGGCCCGGGGCTTTCAGGGTTTACAGGATCATTCCCCCATCACGGCCATCAGGAGATGGCCGTGATGGGGGAATGATCCTGTAAACCCTGATAGAGATCTGCTATGTAGTCCTTTGGTACAAACAACTCTCCTGCGACCCCGACAGAGGATTAGAAACACTACAGACTGGAGATGTCTTGCAAGTCACACACACACACACACACACACACACACACACACACACACACACACACACACACACACACACACACACACACACACACACACTCCACACACACATCCTCTCTCTATCTATCCTCTCTCCTCCCACTCCACACACTCACTCACATCACTCACTCCTCTCTCACTCACTCACTCACTCACTCACTCCACTCACTCAACTTCACTCACTCACTCACTCACCTCACTCACTCACCTCACTCACTCACTCACTCACTCACTCACTACTCACTCACTCACTCACTCACTCACTCACTCACTCACTCACTCACTCACCACTCACTCACTCACTCACTCACTCACTCACTCACTCACTCACTCACTCACTCACTCACTCACTCACTCACTCACTCACTCACTCACTCACTCACTCACTCACTCACTCACACACACACACACAGACTTTTGTTGATCTGTCAATAGTCATGCAAAATGCACAAGTGAAACTAAGTATAGCCTCTGTCTCTGGTGTTTGTGTCTGTGTTTGTGTTTATTTTTGTGTGTGTATGTCTGGGCTCTATCTGTCTTTTTGTGTTTACTCAAAACAACTTAATTTCTCGCACTCCCTTCATTTTTTCTCTTTTCTTCTTTCTATGCAAAGGATTTTATTGGCATGGGAACGTACATGAACACTTCCAGAACACATTCAAACTAAAATAATATCCTCCTGTTTCAAATGCAACAGTCTCGGAGAAAACACAATAACCCAACAGATTCATCTCTCTTCAATCCCTCCAAACACTCTCCTTATTCTCTCTACCCCAATCTCTCCCCCCTTTCTGTCTCTCTCCCTCAAACTCTCCCTTTCTCTCTATACATCCCTCCCTTTCCCTCCCCCCCCCCCCCCCCCCACACTACCACCTCACCTCTCTAGCCCTCCTCCCCCCTCTATGACCCCCTCTCACCCTATCCCACCCTTGCACTGGTACCCGGGCCGGGCCAGGGAAGGTATTGGGTGACGGCGCAGCAGCATGTAAAGTCACCCCATTGATCTATTGTGCTGTGGTGAGGAGGGGCTCTATCTGAAACCCCCCCCCCATGGGTGTGACCGCTCTCAGGAATGTGTAAGCAGAGAGTGTGTGCGAGGTGTGTGTGTGTGTGTGTGTGTGTGTGTGTGTGTGTGTGTGTGTGTGTGTGTGTGTGTGTGTGTGTGTGTGTGTGTGTGTGTGTGTGTGTGTGTGTGTGTGTGGTGTGTGTGTGTGTGTGTGTGTGTGCGATCTCTTCCCACCTCAGGCTCCTCATTGATCAGCCTGATAGGCAGGCTGCACAGGGCTGACATGTGGGACAAAATTGACCCCATTGATGGCTTTCATTAGCCTCCATTTAAAGTGAAATTGGTGGGATTCCTTAGGGGTGTGGTGTGTATGTGTGTGTGTAATTGTGCGTGGGGACGTGCGTGTTTGTGAAGTGGGGCGTGTGATAGTGTGTGTAAGGGGGGTGGCGGAGTTGTTTGTGTGTGTGATAATGTATGTAATTGTGTGGGGTGTGTGTGAGTGTGTGTGTGTGTGTGTTTGTGGAGCGGGGGGTGTGTGTTTGTGTTTGATAATGTGTGTAATTGTGTGGGGTTGCATAAATCTATGAGATGCTGGTGTGGTTGTGTGAGAGGCGCGCACAAGCAACTCATATGTGTGCAACTCCACACAATTACACACATTATCACACACAAACACCTATTAGCTCTCGCGCGCGCACACCTACACACACACACCCACACCCACACACACACACACACACACACACACACACACACACACACACACACACACACACACACACACTAGCGTCTTCTTTGTATGCTAGGCGATCGTTGTGTGTGATAGAGTTAATGTCACTCCCTGTTTCTCATTATGTGGCATTTGATGTTTAAATGAGGGAGATTCCTTGGATGTGGCAGATGACTTGACTTGAGGGCATCGGCTGTTGAAGCGAGCCATTGGCTTAAAATTGATGAAAACGAGGGGGAGGGTCCTCATCATTGAGATGAGCAGCGCTGAGTTTGTACTTTGATTGACACCAACCGCTTCCAATCGAACCACCCGACAATTTGAATGGCTTTCTATGCAGCTGTTCTGGAAACTGAACATATACCATTGTCAGTGAATGGCTGACATTTCGATTATAATGCCGGGTATGAATGAGCATTGGACTGAATGCACACAAAAACAATCCCTCCCCTTTTATATAAATGTCCATGGTGGCTTTTTGTCTTTGGTGATATTACATTTTTCTTTGCTGTTTCATTTCCTTTCATTCTGTGTTGGCTTATCTGTGTGTCGCCTGTATCATTGATAAATGTCTTAAAAATAACACAAAAAAGCCTCACCCATTCAAAGTTACCTGAATAAAGCAATCAGCCATTTTCCCCTAATGCGGTAATTACTGCCTGATGGAGAGACTGTAGGAAGTTTACACATGATTCATATATTTATAACGTATGACGAAAGTGGTGCTTTGTTTTGTTTAATCAATCCGGTAGCAAGAGGGAAATATATTCCTTAATACAAACCACCTAATAGAGTCTGTGATATACTGATATTGAGCTCTACAGGGAATAGCACCCATAACCCAGGCAGTGTTAGTGCCTTGCTTTGCATATTGAACGGCACAAAGATCGACCCTCTAACAGGCATAGCCAGCAGATCCTTTGAATCTGTTGAAGAAGACAAACCAGATTCCACAACGGACGCGTCGCAGACGGGCCGTGTCACGGAGAAAGAGAGGGGCTTTTCCGGGCCCCTGTCCTCGTCTCTTGAGCTGGGAGATCAAGACCCTCTCTGAACATGATGACTGATCCACGGGGAACCGTCGTTGGGGTTTGGGTTTGTGTACACGTCGCCCCAGACCGCCTGGACCCGTCTACCCGCCCAAACCCAAACCAATAAACACCAATCCCATTAGTGGGGAGAGAGAACTGGAAAGACCCCGATCTGAAGACGATGCCCCCGGTGGGAAACAGAGGGGCTGTTTCGAGCCCACTTTCTCCAAAGCAATCGGAGCTGGAATTCTCCCGGAGAGAAAGTGGAACGTTAAAAACGTTATAAAACAAAGTTAATAACCCTTGCTCCAAGTAAAATACAAACCTGTAAAACATTTTACATTTAAGCGAAACTAATTTATTGTTGATGCCCATTCATGTGAATAATACATTTACCATATTAAACGTTTACAATAAGATTAACATGAAATAACTTTTAACAGATTATACATTTCGTTAACACGCGCATGGTAGATGGTAGGTTTATCCGGGAGCAGGGCAGAGGAGAGATTGGGGTGTTGGGCAGAAGCCGTCGCCCGCACCACTTCAAACTCCCCATCGGAGTTCACAAAGGTGTATGTCCCCTTTGGGAGCCAACATTGAATCCGTTCTGCTGTAGGGGCCGGTGTTGTGCCGAGTTCTGCCTGCCCGCCGAGAATTGCATGCACCTCGCGGGAGCGCGCTGCCGAATAATGCATCCACCCTGCAACTTTAATGCTGGAGATCTTTGAATCACATGGTTTGGCCAGCTCATATTTTGGGCTGTTTTTGGCTAAACAGTGTGAATTTCATACATTTAATATTAGTGAGGCATAAATAATAGCTGATGCATTATTCAGCAGGCAGCAATCAGTTCTGCCGAATAAAGCATTAACCCTAACACTCAGTGAGACTTCAATCAAAGAATGATAGGAATCAAATGGTCTTCTCAGCACCAGCTTACTTTATTTGATCGTCCTAGACAGTGTGGATGACACCCCACATTCATTTTAACCACGTTAAAAAATATTGTTTTAGCATAACTATCTGAAATCCCACGCTCAAGCACAGCCACGCCTTCAGAAATCATTCCGGTAGTTTCCCTTCAGCTGAGCGCGCTCCCGCCAGGTGCATGCGGGCTCTTTGCACAGCTCCACGACTTCCTGAACTTAATGCCGCTCCTTTATTTCCTGTCTTACATTATTGGATAAACTGATTAATCCAGGTGTGTCTGACCATTGGGACTACTCAGACACACCTGGATTAATCAGTTTGTCCAGTAATGTAAGACAGGAAATAAAGGAGCGGCACTAAGTCCAGGAAGGAGTGGAGTTGTGCATTGAGCCCATTCTCGGCGGGCAGGCAGAACTCGGCATAGCACCGACCCTCGTAGCAGCAGTGAGGGGACTCCTGGCCACTGACTTCCGGAGAGAAAAGAGAGTAGAGCAGCTCTCCCCTCCACTAACGCTGAACCCAGCATTGGCCCTCGCCTATATATGCAAATAATAGACTTATTTAACGTACACAGAGCGTGTTCATGTGAATAATAGCTCAGCGTCACGCCCAGGAGAGCACATTCAATGAAAGGAGCGAGTAAACAACGGAGAGGGGGTTTTCTGAGGCTAGATTTGGTTTATCTTGAGGTTAGCGGCGCGATAAGTGGACCTTTTGCAATCCGGTCGGTGGTTTCCTGTGTTATTGCGTCCTATTGTTGGCATTTCATACTCTGCTAAGCAGAGAGTAAGCTAATGGAGAAATGCCGATTTAAGATTTGAAACCTGCGGTATCGGAGGAGTTCAGACCGTTTCTCGGTTTGAAGATTTTGGTGCGGAGGTGTAGGGAGGGGACCATGTGACCGTGGTGGTCTTTGAAATGTTAAACAAACACCCCCAGGGAACGACTTGGGCTGGGGACATATGTACCCATTGTTGTAAGTCGCTGTGGGTAAGAATCCGTAAATGTGATGTAACGTATTGTAATGGTACTCAATGAGTCGTGAAGTCTATTAGTGTAGCCGTCACTTGCTTACAAATCATTCGACGCGTCAAGTTAGGTACAGGCACGGCGACGGAAAACACGGGATAATAATAACACTTTGACCATTATTGTAATTGGATGTCATGACAACCATTTATGAGTTCATTGGATTCAAAGTCATTTTTTATTATAATTATTCTGCTTCCAAACTGTCTACATCTCACTTTATTTTTACTTTAGTTTTAAACTGGTCATCTCAAGTCCGTTTTTTAAACGTGCTCCTCAAGTCGTTGGTGAACCCCTGATGTACCAGCTCAAAATTGAACAATATGAGATTTAAAAAACAGTGCTCGGGGCCAGGAGCCCTCGGATGGATGGGAAGATGTCGGTCCCCATGGTTACGACCCACGGGAACTCACAGCAACTTTGCAAAAGTAGAGTCTGTTGACGTTGTGTTTTTTTTTCAGCGCATTCTATCTTAATTCTATCCTATGCTAGCGCTACGCTCAGCTTCGGCTTTTTAAAAGGGAGGGGGACCTAAATATGCCAATGATGGAGTGAGTCTGCGGAGCTGCCACAAGTTTTAACGTACGGTTTTTAATTATAGATCAGATGTACCTGAGGCTGAAAGGGGAAGAATTGAAAGTGATGGTTAGATATACAGTGACTGCCATCTGGTTAGTAGCGTCACATTAAAGAAAGAAAACTCTGAAAAAGGGCATCATTTAAGCAT
>OLKM01000831.1:198005-200505 GCA_900291075.1 Melanogrammus aeglefinus
GAGATCACATTCAAGACTGAAACGGTGGTGTAGTTGTGCTGTGTGTGGTGTGAATGTGTGTGTGTGTGTAGGTCTGGTGTGTGTGGTGTGTGTGTGGTGTGGGTGGTTGGTGTGTGTGTTGTGTGGTGTTGTGTGTGTGTGTGTGTGTGTTGTGTGTGTGTGTGTGTGTGTGTCTGTGTGTGTGTGTCTGTGTGTGTGTGTCTGTGTGTGTGTGTGTGTGCGCCTTTGTGTTGGTATAGCTGCTCTTAGTAATTGCAAAGTGAAGAATGATTGTCACACACGCACACAGACAGAGACACACACACACCTGACACACACACACACACACTCATTCTGAACACTGTTTAAACTAGACTTTTGGAGTGGGAGATGATGGCTGTTTCACATCTATTGTTATTGGGACAGGATCATTAATCTGAATGAATGCACATCATCTGGAAACACACACACACACACACACACACACACACACACACACACACACACACACACACACACACACACACACACACACACACACACCTGTACATTGTACACACAACACACACACACACACACACCACATCACACACACACACACACACAACCACACACACACAACACACCTGTACATTTTTCGCCTTCCTCTGTCTCTCTGGCATAGAAATGCAAGTGATCTCTTCCTTCACAGCCAGTGTGCACTGTAAGCACACCATCAAACAAACCATGAAATATTATACCTTTATTGCTCTTCATTCTACTATCTCCTCCCTCTTTCTCCTGCATTCTCTCCTCTTTCTCTCTCCTCTTTCTCTCTCCTCTCTCCTCATCCCTCTCTCACTCTCTCCTCCTCCCCTCTCCTCTCTCCTCTCTCCCCCCTCTCTCTCTCTCTCTCTCTCTCTCTCTCTCTCTCTCTCTCTCTCTCTCTCTCTCTCTCTCCCTCCCTCCCCTCTCTCCTCTCTCTCTCTCCCCTCTCTCTCTCTCTCTCTCCCCCTCTCCCCCTCTCCCTCTCTCCCTCTCTCCCCCGCAGCGTTCTTCTCCTTTCTCTCCCCCTCTCCCCCCCCTCTCTCCTTCTCCCCCTCTCTCCCCCCCACTCTCTCTCTCTCTCCCTCTCTGGTACAGCTCCAGTAAGCAGCCGTCCCTCCCATCTCAGACCAAAGGCAACGATCTGGAGGTCACCACCAGCCAATCCTCTTAGATCTCGGTCCAATCCGTGTTCAGCAGCTTGACTGCTTAAGCCTGGCCCGCTTTGCCTCAGTGGCAGTTGGTCAGAAGGAACAGAGTAACTGCTGTTTCCCTCAAATGAGTTATGGATTCGTCAGAAGGGTGATTTGAGTATTGGGTGCCAGTTAGCTTGAAGTCTATTACAAACAGTTCTTAATCATGTTGATATTGTGTTTTCTATGTTCCTAGTAACATGTGGTTTTGAGTTGAATCATGACGTTAGGCCTCTCATTAAGAGCTCTGTGCTTTTTCAACTATTATCTTCGGCAGTGTGGTGACTCAAATGTGGTTTGTTTGTTCAAAGTTCATCCCGCGTGGTCAATTATTTTAACGTGCTTGGCCCGCAGTCTCTGTGTAGTTTGGCATCTCTGTCTCTCCTCCAAACGTTCCGTATACACAGAAGTCGAGTTCTACCATGTTGGGACCCCCCTACTTTTAGTGATTGATTTTGTGTGTAAATGTCATCGGGTAAATTACAGACAGGGTTATTTATTCGCTCGGTAGTTTCCAGAGAACAGCTGGATGCATCACCTCTTTAGAATGTGGCCCGGGACTGTGTTGAAACACATACAGGCTGTTTACACCATCCCGTCATCGCCCGCATTCCTGGCCTCGTTTCTGGGAGGACATACCTCCGGAGGTATCTACTAAGGTATCTAGAGGGGGCCGGGCAGTGGGAATAGGCTGTCTGACTCCCAGCTCGAAAGTACATTGTTCGTTTCCCTAGTGTCTCCAATCGACCTGAAGGCATCCTTGAGCAAGCTGGCCTGTAATCCTACCTGCTCCTCACTGCTCCTCACTCACCTCCTTCTCAGAACGGAATCCGAAAGAGTGAAATGCAAAGAGTTTTTCAATGATGCGTTCATTCACCCGACTGACGGCGGAGGCAACCGTGCATGGCCCACCTCCGGCTCGACAGGAGCGGGGAAAGGTTACTTGCTCACGGACACCTCAACACTGTTCTAAGAGGAGCCAGGCATCAAACCAGCAGCCTCTGGTTACCTGCTCTACCCCCTGCGCTTACGGCCGCCCCTGCACCCAGGAGTCCACTGTGATGGTTTCATTTTAGGCTCAGTGTCTGCTGAACGAAGAGGAAGAGTGCTCCACTGCGGTATCTTCGATCTCCTGAGGCACCTGATGGATCGGTGGGCAGCAGGGCGTGTCATCGTGTCTCCGTGGTTACCTCCTCCCCGAGGGTCCTGAGGTGTGTCTCACCGTGACCTCTGACCCTCCTGCACCTCCGCCCCCGGGATAGTCACACAATCATATCCCAGAGAGAGGAGGGGGAGAGAGAGAG
>OLKM01000831.1:205505-213005 GCA_900291075.1 Melanogrammus aeglefinus
TCTCTGAATTTTAATTAATGTCACTTTCTTGGACTCGACTTTGAACACATGGCTCGCAGCCTCAAATAAACTCCACAGTATTATTTGAATACATTAATGAATAGGCGTACAACAGTTAAAGCCGTACATTTTATTAGTCAGTTTCATTCAAGTGAAGTCAATTGAGTTTGTTTAGCCCTAAATCACACTGACAGTCTTTGTGCGTGCTGCAATGGCAGTACTTGTGTACCGGTCTGGCTGTTTTGAGATGTAGTCTTATTCTGTACGATTTGTAGTCTTAGTCTGCCTCCATTCAAGGCCTTAATATGACAACCAGCCTCTACATTGGGGAACTAATTAATAAAGTATGTATTGTAGCTCCTTCCTGCTTTGTTCCTATTGTTTCCGGTCGCTAGGCGCACCAGTCACCTCTGAAATTTAATTAACTCTGTTTGTTTTCTAGAATTATGCCTAACAAGCAGAACATTACCAGGGAAACTATAACCAGTGTGTGTGTGTGTGTGTGTGTGTGTGTGTGTGTGTGTGTGTGTGTGTGTGTGTGTGTGTGTGTGTGTGTGTGTGTGTGTGTGTGTGTGTGTGTGTGTGTGTGTGTGTGTGTGTGTGTGTGTTTTGCACACACACAACCTCAACTAAACCCCCATTGTCCTCATGTTAACCTATCGGCATCGTTGGCACGGAGATGCCCCAACCCCTACCTGCTCCTAATTCATCAGCCTAACAATGGACGACCATTTTACACTTTTCCAAACACTTTTGTTATATACACTATGGTATAAAACTTCTGTGCCCCAATTGTTCTACCTTGGGTTGTGTGTTTGTGAATTCATAAATATGTATTGATGTTTCATTAAACATTATGTCATATTCCAATCTAAACAATTATATATGTGACCCACTAACGGATAAATCAATATACGTCGCTGGGGAATTGATACACGATGCATTTATTCAGAGTGTGTGTGGGTCTGCATGGTCTGAATGTGTAGTGGAGTGTGTGTGTGTGTGTGTGTGTGTGTGTGTGTGTGTGTGTGTGTGTGTGTGTGTGTGTGTGTGTGTGTGTGTGTGTGTGTGTGTGTGTGTGTGTGTGTGTGTGTGTGTGTGTGTGTGTGTGTGTCAGTGATAAATTAGACAACAGAGGCATACTTTTAATCACTAATCAATGATTGTTTAATTAGACCTGCATTTACACACTATTTGCCTGTAACCCCAGGATACACACTCACTCACTCACTCACTCACTCACTCACTCACTCACTCACTCACTCACTCACTCACTCACTCACTCACTCACTCACTCACTCACTCACTCACTCACTCACTCACAGTTCATACAAACATGCGCACACAGTTCTTACAGTCTGCTGTAATAGTTAATTGATTATCAATTGCAGGCCATCAGTATTGATCATGTGCGTGGAAAGTTATTGATGATTTTGTGCTCCCATTGATCACTGAAACAGTCCTCATGTATACTATTGAGGCATCTCAAGTCTCAACAGCGAAAACATAAGTGAAGTGCATATCATAATTGTCTCTCTCCAAAATCCCGTCCATGTTTCTCCATGTAATCTCATCAGTATTATATTTTCATTCGGTTTTCCCTTAGTTATGTCCATTGGTTGTAAATCGTGGTCTTTAAAGCTACTGTCAAATTGTTATAATATATGCACCTCAATCAGATCTGAAATCAAATATAGACTTATCATATGAGGCAGTAAAGAGTTTAAAGTGTTTTATAACATTGTTTGTTTCTCAACAGCTGATTTAAATCTACAGAAAATATATCCTATGACAGAATTCTGCTTTATATTTGAACTCAAGGCTGTCTTGACATTATAACTTAATACAACAGATCCATATAGTTCCATTCTCCAGGGGTTAAGTTCTGTTTCTTTTTCAGAGAGGGTTGGTTCTTTGTTTGTTTATCTCATGAAACGAAGGACATCAAAATCTTTCACACTGCCCAAAATAACTGGAACACAAAATAATGTTGCTGATATGAAAGATTATATCGATTTTGGTTTGGCTTAGTACAACCCAGATAATGACTGTTCAAATTCAAGACACGTATTTCAGTTATGGACGCCTTGGCCACCAAAACACAGAGGACATTAATACCAACGATGGAAGATGAGATGAACGCTACAAGCTAATAAGTGGCTGCATTTTTGCGACACCAAAATAAATTTGCACCATTTGGTGATACTTTGGTTGATGACCGTGACGAAGGTTTGTCTGTGAGATGTTGTTGTTGACCTGACCGGACCCTTAACCACAGTGAACCAGATATGGACCAAGCTGCGGCCAAGCAGTAACCAAGAGGACACAATGGTGACAAAACAATGGTATGTTTCTCTGTCCGTCTGTGATTCCTCAGTGTGTCTGCTGGGCTTCAGAGTCATTGTGATCCATCTCTGGCCATGAGACGATGCATTAGAGAGAGCCAATTAATGCCATCTAGTGCTGAAAGGGGTGTGTGTGTGTGTGTGTGTGTGTGTGTGTGTGTGTGTGTGTGTGTGTGTGTGTGTGTGTGTGTGTGTGAGTGTGTGTGTGTGTGTGTGTGTGGTGTGTGTGTGTGTGTGTGTGTGTGTGTGTGGTGTGTGTGTGTGTGTGCGTGTGTGTGTGTGTGTGTGCGTTGCTGTGCGTGTGTGTGTGCGTGTGCGTGTGCGTGTTTGCATCTGGGTGAGGGACCAGTGTCTGAGGAAACTCATTCTGAACCAATAAGGAGCTAGTATGATAGTTACACAAACAGGTATACGGGTCTAACGCCAGCTCTGGAACAGACACAGCCACAGAGGACAGCCAGGTTGTATTCTGTGCATTTTAATTAGTGTCACCTTCCTAAAGTTCACTTTCCGAAGTTCATTTAAAGGTCAAAGGTTAAAAGGATCGTGCCTCCTCTTGACCTAGGACCCCTGTTCCAAAATAACCCTGCGGTATCATCATCCTTTTACTGCTAATTACTGTACATAACTACCTTCAATGTGTGTGTGTATGTGGGTGTTTGTGTGTATGTGTCTGTGCCCCTAGCTCTTCAATCAACCCCGGCTCTTTCCTGGCGTTTGTGTTTGTGTGTGCGTTGCCTATTTGTGCGTGTGATTTTTTTTTTGTGTGTGACCGTACAGGAGAGGGGCATGATTGGTTGCGTATGTGTGTGTGTTGTGTTTCACTGTGTTTTCCCTCCCAATGTGTGTCTGTGCGTGTGCGTGAAGGGGGGGGATCACCATTGGCGAGGGTCCAACATGCGATAGGAGACAGACAGAATAACCGGGCCTTGATAACCTCGTCCAGGACCCTTCCCCAACGACCTGCACCGTGGCTACGCTAACGCTAGCTTGTCGTGTCACGACCTTTGAATGTCACCCTGCCGTCGTCAAACCCTGATGGGTTGCTGGGATATCTGAGGCACATGTCACTGATTGCTTGTCTGCTGTATATATGCTAATTTGTCAGTGTGTGTGTGTGTGTGTGTGTGTGTGTGTGTGTGTGTGTGTGTGTGTGTGTGTGTGTGTGTGTGTGTGTGTCTGTGTCTGTGTCTGTGTCTGTGTCTGTGTCTGTGTCTGTGTCTGTGTCTGTGTCTGTGTCTATGTGGTGTGCTATGAACGTATAACTGATTTGAACTAACTGGATATAAATATGACCATGACGGCCAGAGAGCTAATAAGCGAACATCAGATAATTATCGATTATAATATGTTTGGTAGTTGAGAATACCACAATGGCAGTGCTTTCGAAAAATACCACAGAGTGGTCAAATAAGTCATGTAAATATAGAAGGACCCTCAGTCATATGTGATTGTTATGAATAAAATGATGAAAACCCACAACAGAAACCACAGAAACATCCCAAAATAAACAAACTAGGCTGTGTGTGTGTGTCTGTGTGTTGTGTCTCATTGTGTGTGTGTGTGTGCGCGCGTTCACACAGCAAATCCCGACACCAGCTCCGACCCACATAAGATACCCAGGTATGGCCAAACGCCCCGTGCACTCTCCCTGATCCCGACCTGCCGCCTGGCCCCTCCTGGCGAGCACACCGTGCACGTTTGGCCCCCCGAGGGCCGCTGGGGCAGAGCACTCCACAGCCAGCTGATAACAGCTATCTCCAGGCCCTGATTACCTTTGTTAAGGAGCCAACTCTGCTGGCCGGTCCCCAACCGGCCGCGCCCCTCTGGGTCTGCCAGGCAGGTCCACGGCCGCGCCCCTCTGGGTCTGCCAGGCAGGTCCACGGCCGCGCCCCTCTGGGTCTGCCAGGCAGGTCCACGGCCGCGCCCCTCTGGGTCTGCCAGGCAGGCGCCCCTCTGGGTCTAACGGGCAGGTCCGCCGCCGGCAGCCCGCCCGGTACGCTGAATAACCGGCGGCGAGAGTGATTCATGAGCTGCTTACGGACGGCGTATTCAGCGTCCTCCCCTGGACCCGGTGAAGGGCACTGTGCCGCTGGAGTTAGGCTTGTCATCGCGGTGGGTTGGGGTTAGTGTGAGCGTCTCCGTTCTTACCCGGTGGAATTATACGCATGAAAGATCACAGGTTTGATACAGCAGGATTATGTGTTTACAATCTTACAATCTTCTTTATTTTTTAAGAGCTGTTACAAAGGACAGATGTTGATATTGTCACAATCAAAAATGTAATTAAACTCTATATAGACATGATTCTCAAACCTCTTCTTTAGATTTTTGGCTCAATCTCTATAAAGTTTTCATTCTACTCCTCTTTCGCTTTCTCCTCTCTCTATCCCTCCTCTCTCTCCTTTTCTTTCTATCGCCCCCTCCCTCTCTCATCCCCCCTGGCTCTCTCTCTCTCTCTCTCTCTCTCGCTCGCTCTCGTCTCTCTCTCTCTCTCTCTCTCTGTCTCTGTCTCTGTCTCTGTCTCTGACTCTGACTCTGACTCTGACTCTGTCTCTGTCTCTGTCTCTGTCTCTCTCGCCCTCTCTCTCGCCCTCTCTCTCTGTCTCTGTCTCTGTCTCTGTCTCTCTCTGTCTCTCTCGCCCTCTCTCTCTGTCTCTCTCTCTCTGTCTCTCTCTCTCTGTCTCTCACTCTCTCTCTCTCTCTCTCTCTCGTCTCTCTCTCTCTCTCTCTCTCTTCTCTCTCTCTCCTCTCTCCCCCTCTCTCTCTCTCTCTCTCTCTCTCTCTGTCTCTCTCTGTCTCTCTCTCTCGTTCTCTCTCTCTCTCTCTCTCTCTCTCTCTCTCTCTCTCTCTCTCTCTCTCTCTCTCTCTCTCTCTCTCTCTCTCTCTCTCTCTCTCTCTCTCTCTCTCTCTCTCTCTCTCTCTCTCTTCTATTAATGGTCCATTACACAGCATCTTCTGTTTGATTGCAGTGATAATTTGTTGACTTATCGCTAAGCACAAATGGGCACCGGAGAGTAATGGCACAGACAGAAGTGCAACTACACGTTTTCATAAAAGGCTTCTCCTTCATGTAATAGAACACGCTCCCTCCCAGCGAGGCACAGTGCAGTGGCTTGGGTGCTGGACTCAGCAAAAAGGGCACTGGGTTCGATGTCCGCAGTCTACCTGTGAGCATCTTAGAGTAAGATGCCATGACCCCTCCGTGCACCTTAATGACCTGCATCTGACTGCACTAAGCAGGCTTGGGTAAAAGGGACTGCCCATGTAGTAAACAGTGCTTAACATCTGCGTTGGGCACCGTTTGAACAGGTGACCTTTTAGTGTGTTGGACTTGAACACAGCTCAAGAACCACGTTCGCTTGTGTCTCATGTCTTGTGAGATTACAACGAACACTGTGTTAAACAAGTCATGTTCCGATAGGGAGGAGCTTATGAACAAGACCAGCGTGATGCAATGCCGGGTAATGGCTTTACCTGCGGCTGGATCAAGACTCTTTTCGGAGCAAAGGGAATTGGATCATGACTTGAATTTTTAGTAACCTTGACATTCGAGTCGAACGGAATGCACGATACTAATAGTTTACATAAATTGTATTTGTGTGCTTAGAATCTTCGTCGTTTAGTGGACGAGTTTATTGATTAGAGATTTGGAGGCAATGCAGATACATGTCATTGATGAGCAGGTATGGGTTCGGAATGTTTCTGGAGGATGCCAACACGTCCGCTTGAGGGGACCTTGGGGATCAAACCTAGTATCTTTTGTCTGGGAGCGGAACACCATAGCCTCAACACTATCCTGCACCCCCCTCCCCCCCCGTAATATGTCTCCCTGGTTCCTTATGTGAGTCACCTTCAAACAAACGCAGTATGGACTCAGAACACATCGAATGATAGATAAAACGGTTGTGAGATACAGATGTATCTGTTCCTGTTCTCAGGTTATCTGGCCTGCCCTCTGTGTTTTCCTCAAGGTCAATCCTAACCCCAAACAGAGAGATACGAGGATGAGAGGAGAACAGAGAACTTTGAAACCAAAGGAGGAGAAAGATCTGATGAATGAACATTATCAAGACGAAGGATGAAAAGAAGGAGAGGAAGGTAGGGATCTGAACACCGTGAGGACACGGTACAGAGGTAACACCTTGATAATCCTGCAGACATTTTCATTCATTATTCGCGGAACACACAAGCTACACCTACAAGCTTAACTATGGAGGGTGAAGCTAAACAGTGACACACATACACACACTCAAATGCACAGTAAACGTGAAAGCTTAACTTATGCAGTCTTAAACCCAAGAAAAGACTCGTTGCCCAAAGACAATCCATGTCGTCCCTTGGTGCTATAGTGATAAAATCAATAATCAGTGTGCGTGTGTGCGTGAGTGTGTGTGCATGCTTTTGTGTGTCCAGGTGTGTGTGTGTTTGTGTCGCCTAGTGTGTGTTGCAAATTCTCCTCTGTGTGTGTCTGTTTATATGCGTGTGTGTTTGTGCGTGTGTATGTGTTTGCATCTCCTACTGTCTGTATGTGTGTGTGTCTTTTAACGTGTGTCGGTCTGTGTGTGTCTTCTACTGTGTGTGCGTCTGTCTGTGTGTGTGTGTGTCTTCTTCTACTGTGTGTGTGTGTGTGTGTGTGTGTGTGTGTGTGTGTGTGTGTGTGTGTGTGTGTGTGTGTGTGTGTGTGTGCGTGTGTGTGCGCGTGAGGAGCAGCAGCCGTGGTCCTAGAGAGGGGATTTCTCGATGTCACCCAGACAACACGGGAGCAGCTGTTCTAAATTAGCGGTCAATCAGGTCCTTTAATTGATATTCCCAGGATCCCGGGCACTCTCTAATTGGTGTACCTGTGCCCTGATTGGTTACCTGATTGTAATTGATTACTTGGCCCAGCTGGCTCTGGACAAAGAGACAATGGGTACATTTAATAGCGGCCAGCATGTACCCTGCTGTATCCACCAGAGACACACACCGGCTATCTCAGCCAATCGGCGACTCAGACAGACAGTCAAGTATTAATAGATAATAGGATGGCTTGACTCCGCTGGGACGTCTGTCTGTCTGTCCGTGTAGTCTGGTACACTAGTGGGCCCTCTGTCTGTCTTTTGTGGGTTCGTTCAATGGATTATTGGTCCCCTTCACAAAGAATACCCTGACC
>OLKM01000832.1:0-30000 GCA_900291075.1 Melanogrammus aeglefinus
ATATTTTTATACTATTACACTCTGTTGCATCCATGTGCCGAATGTGGGTCAGACTCTCATCGCATAGTATTCTAGTAATTGAACTAGCTAGTTTACTGACTTCCATTAGACGAGATTTGACAGGGACAATCCATAAGACTAGTATTTAGCATGAATGTCACTCTCATCTTTTGACGTTGTTTTAGGGGTTGGGCTTTCGGTTTTCTGCCGTTGCTTACTCTTGTAGTCTCTCCCCGGTATATTCGTGGCGCTCATCGATGGCCAATTTGAACGGTATCCGTGCGCGTCCAGCCAGTCGTGCTGCCGCGCTCACGTCGGTGACTACTCATACAGTGTCATATTTGAACGCTGATTAGCATAATGGCATGGACCGGCTCCGGATGGTGATGCATCAGGACGCCGCGGGCCGCTGGTAATGGTGGATGTGGCTTTGATGTTGGCTTCTGCTGGGGGTGTTGGTGGTGTGTAGCAGGCGAAGGATACTGTGAATCGGGAGACGGACCGCGGGCGGGAGAGGGTCATTTTCGCGTTTGTGGGGCGGGGGTGTCTTGTTCGCAAGGGGGGGGTGGAGGCATCACCGTTGCGAGCTGGGTTGGTGAAACACTTTTTTTTTTTTTAATGCTCAATAAAGTGTCCGCCGATATCGAGCCGTGCTCCAAGCCATTAGTTTTCCGGACCCGGTTTGTAGACGGGCGCAGCACGGTTGGGGCTAATGGTGGCGTAGTGGTGACGTTTCCATCCCTCTGAGTTTCCCCTTAGTGTCGTGAAATGCACACACTTAGTGTCCCTTTTACTGTGCATCTTGGAAATGGCCTGGAAACTAAACAGAATTGAAACCGCTTTGACCTTGTTTTAACCCCCCTGGTTCAGAAAAGAGAGAGAGAGAGGGAGAGAGGGAGAGAGGGAGAGGGGGAGGGAGAGAGAGGCTTGATGCACTGAGTGTCTGACTGCACTGAGTTCTTTTGAGAGCCAAGGAGTGGAAAGAGAGGGAAGTTATTCCAATCTAATCAAGAGTGGAAACAACAGCGCAGTGTCTCATTTCAGTACCATCACAGCAAGAGCGAGCGCTCCAGAGGGAATGAATGAGAAAGGGCCCCTGGGAGGGGGGTTGAGGTGTGTGTGTGTGTGTTTGTGATCAGGCCGTTTATTGCAGAAGAGGTCATACAAATTGTACCGCTTCATTCATTTTTTTCTGTCGTGCCGATTTTCCTGTTGTAATTGTTTCTGAATGGAAGGAAATTACGTAGACCGTACAACACCATGCGTCATTCCTTCCCCGAACCGGGGGGCTGGAGACTGGGAGGCAGGGGTGACGGGAGGAGAGGGAAGAGATGGAGAGGTTATTTAGAGAGGAAGCAAAGCGCTCCAGGGGCTTTTTGAGTCATGCCGATAAGTAATAAACCACAAAGACTGAAAGTCAGAGACAGAAAGTTGGAACACTCGTGTATGCACACACACACGCACGCACACACATACACACACACACACACACACGCACACGCCAATGCACACTCACACTTAGCATTAGCGTCTCCAGTGTGATGACTCACCACACATCATGGGTACATTTATAAACATGGGTCCCAAGGCCCCCACACAGCCAGATTTGCCCTCCGAGTAGAGGAGCAAACTGCCATGGAAAAAACTATCTTCCACGGATATAGATTGCTACATCTCTCTCTTACATGCTTGCAATAACTTTGCCAATTTTAGCAAAACTTCCACCCTGGAATTTCCAAAAATGGAAAAGAAAAGTTTGGAAGGTTTTAGAAAAAACGGATACATTGTGAATCTTAGGAGCAGGTGCAAGGGGGGTGGACGCCCTCTGTCAAAACTCACGTCCCCCTTGCTTGAGTCGGGGTGCCAGCCAATAGAAAACTTACCACTCTAGAAATCGTTTTTTAACCGGAAATAGACACATTGTTGAAATCAATTTAGAGTAATTAGAGTAAAAATAATCTGCAGTCAGATTAGCGAAGTAAATTTAGAGTAAATTTACTGAAAAATAAAATGCATGTTAAGCAACAGCAGTAGGCCTACTGTTCGGGTGAGACCCAGCACTAGGGTTTTCAAAAGGAAATTCAATTTTGGGTTCCCTTACCCTTTGAACCCATTCAATTCCATAGATGAAATGATTGGAAAACTGGGGAAACTATAGGTCTTGTGAAACATGGCCTCTGTTCCTATATCCATTCCTTCTTTGGTATAATGAGGTATATTCTCTCTAATGTTCGACTGTATCGTGAGTATTAGACGATTTCCTAGCATGTGTCCTGAGTAACACTCTGTTCTGATCATGGCATTAGCACGGCTATAGTGTTTTACAAGCTTGTCTACCCGCAGTATCTTCCCTGCTCAGCTGAAGTCTTAACAACGCAGGTCTCCACAGGCCATCGGGAGGTTTGCATGAGTGGCAGAGACAAGAATCACGGCTGACAGAACCGCCTTTCTGTAGACCTGGAGCTTGTTTCGATTTTTGTGGGATATCTCTATATATTTTTTTTTTAACTTTTGACACCTATTCGAAAACATTACAATTAGGAGGGGAACGCTGGCTAATGCTACGTTTTGCTTTTTCGGTGTGCTGATTTATTTTCTGTTTTGGGGAGAGTTACGTCGTTGTTGATTTGAACACAGTCGGTACGTGTGCTTTAGAGAAGAGACTGTGTATAAACACCTGCTGGCAACATCCGCTGACAACAACCACCGACACTAACACGCTGCACCGCCCAGCCCCCATGTCTTCGCTCCATAGCGATTTAGGGACCTTATTAGACGCATCTTTTTAACTGTGTATTTCCATCTGTCCCTCCCTCCCTCTGTCGCAGCCACATCAACCAAAAGACCCAGTTTGAGAATCCGGTTCTGGAGGCGAAGAAGAAGGTGACAGTGGACACGCCCCCGTCCAGTCAGCTGACACCGGCCACGCCCCCCGGTGAGTCAGCGCCTGCTGCGCCACTGATTGTGAATCCCTTGCTATTTTAGAAACGTTATTATAACTAGCTTAAAAACCAATGTTAAATAATAAACGTATAAATGATTAAATAGCATTGGGACGGACATTGTGGGTCAATCTTTACGTCTGTTGTGCGGTCTCAAGGTCACTCAAACATGGGTGGGATGATTGAATAGGCTTTTGAGGTGTCAACTGGCTTTCATTCCCTGTTATCGGTGAATATGTGTGTGTTTGTGGCAGCTTGTGTGTGTGGCAGCGTCTCTGTGTGGCAGTGCATGTGTTTGGCAGCGTGTGTGCGGCAGCGCGTGCGTGCTTGTGTGCACGAATGCATGAAAAGAGTATTACTTCCTGAGGTGGTTCATTCTACAGCCTTCAATGGAATGCTGTGTGCTGCATTCCTGCACATCATGTGTTCTGCTCAGAATGGTCCGTCTTCTGCGGTCAGATTAGCTTCATTTGAAGTGGTTTTGGTTAAGTCCTGATATCCAATGCCATTTGTAAAATCTCTCCTGGCTCACATTCGGAGTCTCTGCACGCGGTTTGATTCAGCGTTTGAGCCTGGCAGCACCGCCAGCTCAGAGCGGTAACAGCAGGGGACCCCCGCCTGCCATAGCATTGTATCTGATGTTCACCGCATTCTGAATAATCCTGAATGTTAATTGTAGGGGGTTGGGGGCATAGTTGACTCTTGCTGTACGATCTGAAACAAACCTGTGGTAGGTAAAGGCTTTGTGAAAACCAGAAGGTCAGTGTATTCCTTTGATGGTTTTTTCCTCCACCACTTCCCAGAAAGTCCCCAGCGGTTGAGTTATGTCGGTTATTTTCTGGAGGAGTTTTAGGATGTGGAAGGTCAAGGTTTTATAACTTTCTCTGCCTCATTTTGAAGTGTTTTTAGGAGAATATGTTTGTATTGAGTATGTTTTTAGTTGGTTAATGATGTACAGACAATGCCCGACGCGAATTGTTTGAATGTTGTTGTAGGCCACGATGGAAGTCATAGCACCATTCTGCTAATTGCAAGAGGCTAATTTAGAACAGGCAATGAAACAGTTTATCTGTTTGACTTTGTCTATCACCTGGCCCAATGACCACCAGAGAATTCCAATGGCTGTGTCCTTTCTAACCCCATATCTACGTACCAAAATCCCTAAACAATTCAACGATCTCAACCTACACATTCTAGTTTAGTAGTTTACTAAAGCGAACCCATTTCAATATAAACACCCACACAACTGGTCTGCCGGGCGGTCAACTATAATAATGTTAGCCACTTCCAAAGTTCAAGTTTTTGTTCATGCCATTAGGAGGAATGCAGGCAGAATAGCTTAAAGATAAACTCTCATTGTCAAAAAAACATCCGAAAGGAAACCGTTCAGATGTTTTTAGCGGTTGACACGCTACTGATGAAGTGATGCGGAGTAGTAGCTGTACCTCCAGTACTTCGAGCGGTGGTGGAGGATTTGAATTATGCAGCAGCGCGCATCACTTGGGGGTGTGGGGAGTCATTTAGACAAGGAGATATGCAAGGTGGAGGGCTCCCCTTCATCTCCCCCCCCCCCAACCCTGCACGCTCGTTCACTGGGAGAAAGAAAAAGATATTTCTACAATAGATGCAGCCGAACAGAAAGGAAAGCGGGGAGAGGAATAGACTGGGAAAGGGAGCGGGGGGGGGGGGGGGGGATGAAGTAACGAGCGATGACTGGGCAACTAAATTGGCGGGTGCTTCTTCGTCCTCAGATGTCTGAATTACATTTCTATTTCTGTGGGCCTCTGACCGCGCCCGGTCCAGAGATGAGCTGCTCCCTTCTCTCCGAGGAAGCTTCTGTAATGAGGGAGACCCGCTCTGTGCTAATAAGGTTAGCGAGTCAGTGACCGCTCCTGAGTGTCACACACACAATCAGACATACACACACATACTTACACAATCACAATCACACACACACACACACACACACACACACACACACACACACACACACACACACACACACACACACACACACACACACACACACACACACACACACACACACACACACACACACACACACACACACACACAATTAACATTCAAACTATATCCCAGACACCCCGAGGAACCGTCATAGACACTTCCTAGCACCTTGCGTGCAGTATGCCACTCCGGCACCAATTATGATGTGAATTCAGTCCCCACCCCCACCCTCCCGCCCCCCTGAGAATAGCTGGTCTGCACCTCAATGCCTCCATAATGAGGAGGAACGACTGAATGGTGAGGGATGGGAGGGAGATGAGGTGTGGGCTCGGAGCAAACGTGGGCTCTGCCAATGACACCCCCCCTGTGGTGATCTGCGCACGACTAGACTCTGACCGGACTCTGACCGGGCCTAGTAATTACACCACGTATGTGATTATGCGCGTCTTATAATCCCGCTGCCCCTGAGGAATTGGACTGGGAGGCTTTTCTGGGCCCAGGCTTTCAAGAGCTGGGGCGATTTCATCTTGTCTTTCTCTCTCTCGCTCTTGCTCTCTCTGCCTCTCTCCCCCTCTCTGTCTACCTCTCTCTCTCTCTGCCTCTCTCCCCCTCTCTGTCTACCTCTCTCTCTCTCTGCCTCTCTCCCCCTCTCTGTCTACCTCTCTCTCTCTCTGCCTCTCTCCCTCTCTCTGTCTACCTCTCTCTCTCTCTGCCTCTCTCCCTCTCCCTTGGTCACAGTGAGATTGTGGTGGTCGAGCCGTCGAGGCTGTCTGTCCGTCCAGTTATCAGAGCATAATGCACCAGACATAGCACTGGTGAGAACCACAGCCCTCCTGGACGAGACAGGCGGTCAGCCTCCGTTGGCCTAGAGGTGGTGGTAAACAGCCCTCCAATACTGAAGACAGATGAAACATGGAAATGTCATGTTAATCACACTGACCCGCTCCTTCTCCCTGATGCGGTCAAAATCCATCAGCCAATTTCGTCGCAATTATGCAAATCGGAGGGAGAGGGAGGGAGAGAGAAAGAGAGACGGAATGAGAAAGGGCCCATGGAGGTAGTGGGGTGGAGGGAGAGGTTAGGACTCTGGTGGGGAGGGGGAGTGTCTGTCTCTAGCTTCCCTAATGAGATTGATGTCCTCTCATTTATCAGAGTGAGAAGTGTCTGTGGAAGACCTCCATGCAGCCACAGCAGCAGCAGGCGACGGGCTGCACTCCGACGCAAGCGCCACAAACACGGACGAGTGAAGCGGGAATGGAGTTGTCCCTCATTCTGTCAAGGCTAACTGCATTTCTCTCTCTCTCTCCATTTCTCTCTGTCTCTCTCTCACTGCCTCTCCCTCTCCCTTGCTCTCTCTCTCTGGCGTCTCCGTCTCTCTCTCTCTCTCTCTCTGTCTCTCTGTCTCTCTCTGTCTCTCTCTCTCTGGCGTCTCCGTCTCTCTCTCTCTGTCTCTCTGTCTCTGTCTCTCTGTCTCTCTCTCTCTGGCGTCTCCCTCCGTCTCTCTCTCTCTCTCTCTCTCTCTCTGTCTGTCTCCTCTCGTCTCTCCGTCTCTCTCTCTCTCTCTGTCTCTCTGTCTCTCTCTCTCTGCTCTCTCTCTCTCTCTCTCTCTCTCTCTCTCTCTCTCTCTCTCTCTCTCTCTCTCTCTCTCTCTCTCTCTCTCTCTCTCTCTCTCTCTCTCTCTCTCTCTCTCTCTCTCTCTCTCTCTCTCTCTCTCTCTCTCTCTCTCTCTCTCTCTCTCTCTCTCTCTCTCTCTCTCTCTCTCTCTCTCTCTCTCTCTCTCTCTCTCTGTCTTTATCTCTCACTCTCTCTCCCCCTGTCTCTCTCTGTCCCTCCCTTGCTCTCTCTCCAGCTTGTATCTCTTGATTTTTCTCACCATCCTGTGAACAATTTGGTAAAATGATTGTACCATCTGCAGTGCAGTTATTGTATCCCTACTGGGAATAAATAATTCAAGAAATCACTTCAATAAATATTGAAGTGAGCTGCTGGACAGTAAATAGGGGCCGAGATCAAAATAGTGACAGAGGGACAGAGCAAAATTCTCGTGGAGCATTTGTATGCGTGTATAGGCTTCAATATGCTTACGACATCAGAGCGTTTGCATCGGCTGTTTTGAAATACACGATTTCATCAGAATACGAACCAGCCACCGCCGCCGTGTGGGCTCTTCCTTTGATGACGCCATGAGTCTCCGAGCTTCAAACGTGGATAATCCCTCACAATTATTGCAACACCTTGCTTCAAACAAGCTCATCTTGAGAGATACAAGGTGGGGTCCAATAGCATTGTACAGATACCAAAAGGCAACAGGCACCAGATACTGATGTCCTCACCCACATCTTAATGCTGACCACTAGCTGTGTATGGGGATGCGTGTGGGGGAAGGTTTGACCATCTCAGCTGCGCTCCCTGCAGCCAGAGAAGGCAAACACCCCGTCTTGGGCTTTGGTCAATATGTCACGGCTGTCTGTGTGTGTGTGTGTGTGTGTGTGTGTGTGTGTGTGTGTGTGTGTGTGTGTGTGTGTGTGTGTGTGTGTGTGTGTGTGTGTGTGTGTGTGTGTGTGTGTGTGTGTGTGTGTGTGTGTGTGTGTGTGTGACACACTGAAACAAGGCTCCATGCATGTTATTTAAAGAAGCGTCGGGGTAATTAGAAGCTGAGGCTGACATCCTGTCCCCGTGATAATGTTGTCAGGGCGACGGCAGATGGCTGACACAGTTTGGACTGAACAAAGAGTGTCAACATTCGAGTGGGCATGTCACACTATCTACAAACGCACACGGCCCCCTCCTGAAATAAAACAATAATAATTAGCTTGCAGTTGATGACATCTTTGTTTAAACTCATCCTCAATAAACATCTATAAAACTGCCATTACAATTCATTTCTCCTAATCGGACTCGACATTAGCTATGCATTAAAAGGCAAATGTGCTGCGTCGAAATTAAGCCGGTGCATATTTAGGAGGCCTAACGATTTCAACTGCTCCCGACGGCGCCCTGCATGTCTGACGCAGCCGTCGCTGTGTGGATGTGTGTGTGAATGTGTCTATGGATAAACATAAACGCAATACCTTTACCTATAATGTGTACTGCGTCGATATATTATAAGCCGGCTGCAGTAGTATTAGGAGGTCGCCTTAACGAGTTGCTAGTTCGAACCTCAGCTCCTCCTACCGAGAGTGTCGAGGTGTCCCTGAGCAAGGCCCCTAAACATAAACTGCTCCCGACGAGCCGGCTGGCGCCCTGCATGTCTGACGCAGCCGTCGCTGTGTGGATGTGTGTGTGAATGTGTCTATGGATAAACATAAACGCAATCCCTTTACCGTTCCAGAGGAGGCGGGCCGGGCACTGGCGGGGCGGGTGTTCACCCGGGACCCGGCCCAGCTGCAGGGGAACGTCCTGCGCACTGCGCTGAGGAAGAGCCCCCTGGGCTTCGGCTTCACCATCATCGGGGGGGACCGCCCAGACGAGTTCCTCCAGGTCAAGAACGTGCTGGCGGACGGCCCCGCCGCCCACGACAACAAGATCGCCTCCGGTAAACACCGTTGATCTATAGCGTGTGTGTGTTTGTGTGTGTGTCGGAGGGTGTGGGTTGTTTGCGTGTACATGTCTATGCATATGGGTTAGTCGTTTTTTTTGTGTATTTGTGTGTGCATTCACACTCTTATGTGTGTATGTGGTGGTGTTTGTTTATGTATGTGTGTGTGTAAGTGCATGCATGTGATCTATAGTGTGTTACGTGGCCGGGCTGGTTATTATGAACAGTTTGGGGGTGAATCCCAAATGAGGAGAAACTACCTTAGTTTTCGGGTAATAGAGCTGTACAAGCATGCACTAAGTTAGATGTGCATGTTGACACACGCACGGTTGCATGCCTTGGCCTGGACTGAGAGGAAGTATGCAGAGGCACTGCTGTGGCTGTCAAGTTGTTCAATCACTGAAGTGCTGCACTGCAGAGCACTGACCCCCACGCCCACTGGTGTAACATCTGTCACCCCTGCTCCTGGCCACAGGCAGCACTCCCATTTATAGAGAGCCATGTAAAATAGGTATTCACTTGCCTCAAGGCTTGCGGTCTGGCCCATAGGGGTTATGAGTTATGAGATTGCCTTATCTGATTCATAGCTATTTATCGCTGGAACATGGATTGCGATGCTAGCAGGGTACACGCGTTGGCAGCATGGCTACTCTATGATCACCTGATCTGTGATTGGGGTAATGTGATGAGAGCGACAGAGTTCCCTTAAAAAGTAACCACAACTCTTTTCGTTGTCCTATTAGCAAGCCTTCAGGTAGTAACGTCTCCTTGTTGCTCTTTGTTGGATTTATGACTACAGGGATAAATGGACACTTAGTGACACCAATTTGTAAGCACTAAAAGCATCAACCCGAGCAAAAAAGCAAATGTAATAATAGATAGATATTCGACCGCACACGAAAAAAAAATTCTTAGACAGAAATTAGGAATGATATCTCAACAGATGACTCTCCCTGCTGTTCAACCCACCAATCTGCTGCTTTCAATGTTTATTCTCTCAAAACCTTACTGAATACAATAACAGTTTATCAGGATTTGTGTCGGTGTGGTGAATAGAGAATCTAAACCAGCCTTCTGGTTTTAAGAAGCTTATTTAAATAGTGCAGCATTTCCGCATCAATATTTATCGATCCTATCTTCATTTGTTGACCTTCTTTGTATTATTGTTCTGCCCTGTTCTTTTTTTTTAATTGTCTTATTATAACACCGATTTTTAGAAAAAGTCACAAAAGGCCAAAACTTCCGTCCCGTTAACGTTTTTAACATTTCCTGTATCAAGAACATGTTGTCCTTTCTCGTCATCTCGGGATCTGTCCTAAAATCCGTTTGAACATTATTTTGTTCATCGTCGTCCATGCTGTTCTTCCCCCGCATGATGATGGCGATGCTCAACAGTAAACAGCCCCTCCTAACCCCCTGCCCTTTGACCCCCAGGCGACGTGATCGTGGACATCAACGGCCCTGTGCGTGCTGGGCAAGACCCACGCCGACGTGGTGCAGATGTTCCAGTGCATCCCCATCAACCAGTACGTGGACCTGGTGCTGTGCCGCGGCTACCCGCTGCCCGCCGACACCGGCAGCGGCAGCGACGCCTCGGCCGAGGCCAAGGACCCCTCCCAGACCCCCTCCCCCACCGGCCGGCCGGACCCCCACCACGACGTCCCCGACGGGGGCGCCACCCTCCCCAGGCAGGGCGCCGGCGTGGCCAACGGCGGGCGCCACCACCACCACCAACACCACCACCACCACCACCACCAGCATCATCCACCACAACAACCTGCGCATCACCCGCAAGGGCACCACCACCAACACCACCCGCACCCCCCCCAGGCTGCCCCGGAGGGCCCGGACCCCACCCTGCTGCAGCCCGAGCTGATCGGCGTGCCGCTGGTGAAGGGGCCCGGCGGGTTCGGCTTCGCCATCGCCGACTGCCCGCTGGGCCAGAAGGTGAAGATGATCCTGGACGGCCAGTGGTGCCGCGGCCTGCTGAAGGGCGACGTCATCAAGGAGGTCAACCGGCAGAACGTGCAGACGCTGAGCCACGCCCAGGTGGTGGACATCCTAAAGGAGCTGGCGGTGGGCAGCGAGGTCAGCGTGCTGGTGCTCAGGGGAGGTGAGTGCTCGCGGCCGGGTCGGGTCACTGTGAGTGGTGGAGCGACCGCTGTGCTCGCGGCCGGGTCGGGTCACTGTGAGTGGTGGAGCGACCGCTGTGCTCGCGGCCCGGTCGGGTCACTGTGAGCGGTGGAGCCCTGGATCACACGAGTCTCAGAAGGGCTCCCAGGCACCCACGTTGTAAATTTACATTTACGTGTATGGCAGTTAGCAGACGCTTTTACCCAAAGTGACTTGATAACGGTTAATGCGCATATTCACACACCGACGGTGGAGTCAACCATGCCAAGTGAAAGCCAGCTCGGCAGGAGTAATTAGGGTTAGGTTTCTTTCTCAGGGAAACCTCGACACTCAGCCAGGAGGAGCCAGGGATCGAACTAAAAACCTTCCGGTTTCCACCCAACCCGTTCTACCTCCTCCTGAGCTAAGCCGAACCCGCTAAGCTAAACCTTTGATATTACACGATCGGAAAAGCTTTAAAATGGGAGGAATCCATGAGCATGAACGTGGAAGAGGGATTGCTCCATCCGGGGGGACTGTGAGGGGGTGCAAAAGGTGGCTGGTTTGAAATGTCTGGGTGGGTACCTGTTGCTAAGAGCCAAACTGAACAAACAGTGTGTAGCGACATGATATTATGCCCCCTGCTGTTGGTGGAGTGTCACAGCCTGACCCCTTAAAACATGTTTCGATTCATTCTTCCGATATTATCTCTGCACTTTCCACATTGTGGCTTGTCGCAAACAAAGCAGGAACTCACACTGAGCACGGAGAGAAAGAGATCACAGTGAAAGTGTCGCTGAGACCAGACCGTGATTAACAGACTGCCCAGAGGGGGGAACTCAATACAGTTATACTTACACGGTTATAGTGGGCCCAGCGTTGACTACAGCTTGTAACGTCATCAACTTAATGATAAATAACCAAAGGGTATTTTATGGCCCCGCCATGAGGGAGGGAGACGCCTGTGGTCATGCTGGACGCTAACTAATGCCACACGGAGCAGCCCCCAGTAAAGTTGAGAGTTAAATTTCATGCTCCGATCCAGTCCTCCACCGGCCCTCCGCTCCTCGCTTTAGATCTTCCTCCCTTGCGTGGAGGTTGCCGTGGTTACCATGACAGAGTCAAGCTGGCAGGAGGGTTCTGACTGGGAGTCATGGGAGGAACACCTGCGCTCAGAAACGCAGAACAAAAAAGAACCGAAAGACAAGAGTGGGAACGGTAGAGCGCTAGAGTCTATTTTCTTGTCTTTCTTTAGAAATGTGCTTATTAGGTCGGGTCATTTACACAAAATAAAGGCAGTCCCATGTGTCGCGCACAAATGTAATAACAAGTAATGCCCAGGGCCAACAACGGTTAAAGAATGTATTAAACAATAATACAATTATGAAGAGTTAATTCACAAGCATATGTGTTAACACATTAACAATAGAAAGAAAAACAAATAGAAAGAAATAATTGCAAGAAGAAAGCAAAGTGAAAAAAGTAAAAGCCATTAGCGCAGTGCATCTCCCCCTGCTCCCGACATGGCAGACATTTCACAGGGTGGATAATCATCTCTCTCTCCTTCGGCTCCCGCTTCAAAGAGAAGGTGGTCGGTGATTCTGAAGAGCTTGTTCCATTTCTCACCTCTTCGCTGCAGTGCACTGCAGTAGCCTAGATTTGGTACATCCCCTGTTGCACCTCATCACAAGTGCCAGGCACCAGGGGTTTATGCAAGGTGTGCTCTTGCTGCTGCTGCTGCTGCTAACTGTGTGTGTGTGTGTGTGTGTGTGTGTGTGCGTGTGCGCGCGTGTGGTTGTGTGTCTAGGGGCGTTTGAATGCGTGTGTATCTATTCATCGGACCGAGATACACAATATAATGTGTGATGGTGAACTCTTTGACTGAGGGACAGACAAAGAGTTCACCTTCACACATTTCATTATGTAATGTGTGAAGGTGAACTCTTTGTCTGAGGGGTAGACAAAAATTCCAGCCAGTCCCTTTCAGAAATAAGTAATTCAAGGTGTGTGTGTGTACTGGAAGGGAATCACAGCACTTAAAAAGTGTTTATAAAGACTGCGTCCCCGCGAGTCTGCCTGCAGTCATTTCTGGAGCGGGCTCAGGCGTCCAGCCTGGGGACAAAAACGCTCTGGATGACAGCGGAGAGACGTGAAGCGCAGTTTATTTTCTGAGCACAAAAGGATTTGGCTCGGGCTCCCATTGAGTCTAATGACCGGCCTCGGAGCGGTGCAATTAGAGGCTGTCAGTCAACGTCTCATAACCATCTCTCACCCTGTGTTGACACCCGTCACGGGAGTGGCTCCCAGTACTTTTGTCTTTTACACAACATCTCTCTCTCTCTCTCGCTCTCTCGCTCTCTCGCTCTCTCGCTCTCTCTCTCTCTCGCTCTCTCTTGCTCTTTCGCTCTCTCTCTTTCGCTCTCTCTCTTGCTCTGAGCTCGCTCTCTCTCGCGCTAAGCCCTGAGCTCTTGGCTTTTATTATAGGCTGGTAGGACACGATTAAAAATCCGAAAGGTAACTTTGTTAGCATTCAAAAGAGAGGGAATGTGGATTTGCTCAATGGCTCCTACCCATGCACCACTACATACTGGTACATCAGACAATATACATGTATTTATATAATATGTATTGTGTAATATAGCCTTTAATACAATATAATATATGGTCAGTATTTCTTTAAAACATTAGCATGAACGAACCTGAGGGATAACACTCTTAACTCTTATCCCTTACTCACTCGATAAAATAAAGAGAGTTTTTCCGAACGAGACCACTCACTCAGTGTTACGTCTCTCTACCAAGGTCTGGTGGGGTTGATCAATGTGCTGCCACTACTAAGTTACTTTCTGATGCACTAAATAAACCCTCCCTCTCTCTCTCTCCCTCTTTCTCCGTGCAGGTCATACATCTCCTGTCAAATCCCTGAAACCAGTAAGTAGCCAGTCAGTGCTTACAATCTCACATCTGTATAGTAGTTATTAACTTATCACAGCTCAATGACATTCTGGAGCCGACCTATATTGTGTGGAGAATCGGCTCATTAATGTGATTGATAGTGTTGCATGTACACACATGATGGCACATTATAATATCTATATTAGAAAGCCCACCCTTATCCAACTAGTGTTCACTGTCTTCACTCACATCAAGGTCTAGATCTTGGAGATTCAACTTGTTTTATATATTTATGACCGGTAAATGTCAATTGTTGAATGGATTGTCAAAGAGTACATAGACATTATTCCTAGCAGTTCTGTCTTCCCCTTACACGACTCGACCGATGATATTTACTTTAGTTTTGTTCAGCCATAGTGTATAGTGTGTAGAACCTTAGCTAAGGAGAATAGAGTGGGCGCAGGACATTGATGGAGCGTTGGCAGTCTAGTGCACCCCCAGTGCTCATACATTACAGCGTCTGAACGGCAGCCCTCACCGCCCCATTGGCTCACAGCGCACGTCTCTCTCTCTCCCCCCCCCCCCCCCCTGTCCCAGGCCATGACTCAGCATCCCGTAGTCCAGGCGGCGCCCCACCCCTCGGCCCAGCCCCTACCCCAGCCCGGGGCCCCGTCCGGGGGACAGCACAGACCGATGGAGAGACAGGACATGACGGCCAGCACAGAGACCCTGAGTCCCGCAGAGCTGCCCGCCCAGCCCCTACCGTACTCCTCCTCCGGCACCCTGCTGCGCTCCGCCTCGCCCAAGCCGGACGCCTCGGAGCTCTACCTGAGGTCCCTGGCCATGCTGGAGAGCCAGCGTGAGTAGTCCCCTAGAGCCCCGGCCCCCCAGTCCCCTAGACCCCGGCCCCCCAGTCCCCTAGAGCCCCGGCCCCCCAGTCCCCTAGACCCCGGCCCCCCAGTCCCCCTAGACCCCCGGACCCCGTCCCCAGTCCCCTAGACCCCGGCCCCCAGTCCCTAGACCCGGCCCCTCCCTGACCCGGATCCCCTAGAGCCCCCAGTCCCCTAGACCGGCCCCCCAGTCCCCTAGACGGCCCCCAGTGCCAGACCCCCCCAGGTCCCCTAGACCCCGGCCCCCAGTCCCCTAGAGCCCCGGCCCCCCCAGTCCCCTAGAGCCCCGGCCCCCCCAGTCCCCTAGACCCCGCGCCCCCAGTCCCCTAGACCCCAGTCTCCCCAGTCCCCTAGAGCCCCGGCCCCCCAGTCTCCCTCCTGCTGGGGCTCAGCGGCTGTCGGACACAAGTTGTTGGGATTGTTAATTACGATAAATGATTTAGATTAGGACATTTTTTGTAGTCGTTAATGGTTTGCTAGACATGAACTCCCATAGCCACGTATACGTTCAATCCCTTATGGACACCAAGTAGGCCCTTATGCACCCACTAGACCGCTTTCTGACCATGTCAGAGGAATGGCTTTCATTGCACATTGTATGTTGTCGGTGATGAACGCACAATAGCTTTTTATTTCTTTCATATCAATTAACTAATGCTACTTCAGGATTTAATTCCCTCACTCATATCTCTCTCTATCTCCCCCCCCCCCTCTCCAGCTCTCAACACTAAGGACCTGGACGTGTTCATCAAAAGGAACCAGGAGTCTGGCTTTGGTTTCAGGGTGCTGGGAGGCGAGGGGCCGGATCAGCCTGTGAGTATCGGCCCAATCGATCAATCAATCCTTTATTTAACCAGGTAGAAATTCATTGAGGTTAAAATCTCTTTTACGAGAATGAGCTGGCCAAGAGCCAGACGTTGGTCATCGCTTCCTCCTCCTCCTCCACCACCACCCCCACCACCGCCTGAGTTCCCCATCACTCCTGCACTGCCGGATCCAGAAGCCCCACGTATACTAGAGACTGCCTGGTCCAAAGCCCTCAGGGCACACAAAGAACACACACTGCAGCACAAATGAAAAATGATAGCTAAATCTTATAGTGATTTCTAAATTGAATGGATGCACTGGGTATCATAAAAATACCAAAGGGAACCGGAGTAATACTGTCCATTTCGCGTGGTGGTATTGTTAAGATGTTTATTTAAACTAAATGGAGTGAATTAAAATGGCAGTAATTCCCTTTTCTAAAGTATGAACATTAACAAAATAACTGATTCCAGAATTGTATTGATGGACGGGGGATAATAAATAAAAAACAAAGACACTAAAGTCTATTTTCAGTCTATTCAATACCTGATGGTATTGTTAGGATGTGTATTTACAATAAATCCATTCATCGGCTGAGCGAAAGAATCCCAATGACAAACAGAACTGCTGCTGCTGCTGCTGCTGTATCATCACATTGTGTGTGTGTGTGTGTGTGTGTGTGCGTGTGCGTGTGCGCGTGTGTGTGTGTGTGTGTGTGTGTGTGTGTGGTCCCCAGGTGTACATCGGGGCCATCGTGCCCCTGGGCGCGGCGGAGAAGGACGGGCGCCTGCGGGCGGGGGACGAGCTGCTCTGCATCGACGGCGTGCCCGTCAAGGGCAAGTCCCACAAGCAGGTGCTGGACCTGATGACCAACGCCGCGCGCAACGGCCAGGTGCTGCTCACTGTCCGCAGGAAGGTGGCACACGCAGGTGGGTCTGGTAGTGGGGGCCGCCACCGTCTATCTGTGAGAGAGAAGAGTGGATAAAGAATTACATCTGAAAGATTTATTTTTGCATTTTTATGCTTTATTATAGTGAGGTAGAGAGGAAGGTAAGGGGGATAGAGGGGAGGACAGGCAAACGAACACACTCAGGATTTGAACCTGGTCGCTGCGTTCAGGACTGAGCCTATTTGGTATGCGCTCTACCCGGCGAGCCACCGGGGCGCCCCAAATAATTACTTTTGAATTGGATTTGGCCGTTTTAGACTAGTTTGAAGGAGCCATTCAGATCTCACACTCAATGGGCACAATATGGATTGCTTCCGCTGTGGCAAAACTGAAAACTGAAACAATATTGAAACTCCAAATAAGGTGAATATACACCCTCAAAAGGGTTGTGTGTACACCAATGGAAGTCATCATGGACCTTCTGTCCGAATCTTTTGAGGTTTATGCTACCGATACAGGTTTTTGTTTTCCTACCCAAAGCTTTTCCTTTCTGCTTTTGTGCTCAAATCCACGGGCTGTGAGCGGTAGACATAGTAGATCTGTTTTGATGTGGGAAATTGGATGTTGAATGAGTCAGTGGAGGCCAAATCTGAGCAATCACAAAATACGACAATAATGGATTTTTGCTTGTTGCAATCATTTCGGAGTTAGTGTTATACCAGAGAAGTGTTAATTATATCCAAAAACTCGGCGGGAGCAGGGGCCTCATGTCTGGCGTTTTTTTTTTTAGCAGAAAGCGACAGCAAGGTAGTAAAATGGTGCTGTTTAGTTGGCTGTTTAGCTTGTTATTCTGCCGATGTCGATTCGAAGGGTTGGCAGGAAGGACGGTGCATATCATCATATCAGACGGTGGATTTACATCTCAAAGTACCTGGAAGGTAAAACAGCCTCACAGCAGCTGCCAATAAGCACTCCGCGGACGACGTGAACACACCCTCCCCACGCCTTTGATTGTGATAGTTCCACCGCACCGCCAAGACCTCATTGGCGAGATGAAGGATCCGTCACGTAGTCGACGCTTGTTCTATTTGTTTATTCAACGCCGGGGTTTAAAATGAGGAGCTAGTGCTGCGTGATGCACGCGGGAAGTAGCCTCCGCAGCACAACAACAATGATGGATTGAAGCCCTTCTGCCCGCCTCATGAATAACACATTGTCGCTGTGTTTCATCTCCGATAAAAGCCTGTTCCTGTTTCATAAACCGCCTCAATTGAACGTGTGAAATGAACACATTGGCAGAGTCTGATCGTGTTTGTTGTGTTTGGGATTTGAGGATTAGGGAAGGTGTGTGGAGGGACCGATCGGAGAGGCCTTGACGTATTATGTTTGTGTGCTACACTGCGAAACATTGCAGGACATTTGTTTATGTGGACAGTTAATCTTCAGCAACATTTGTTGATGTATATTTTTTAAAAAAATAAGGTGTTGTACAGATATGACTGTGAGCAGGGGAGAGAGCTCTTTGTGTTGGAGATGTTTGTCCATGTTTTGCGAGATGATTAAAACTAACAATTAACGTAAGTCTTCACGCTCCAATGCTGATAATTAAAACCTTGTTGTTGTGTTGGGGCCAGTGTATCAGGGACTATGTTGTTCCGTGGAGGAAGTGCTGATGTCTGATCTAAAGGTCGCCCTCTGGTTTTTCCCATTCATCCACAAGACGTGGTCGGCCCGGAGGAGGGCGGCCCGCAGCCGGCGCTGGCCCTGGTCAACGGCTCTCCCAGGGTGCCGCGGGTGCTGGAGGCGGGGTCGCTGCCACCGCCGGCCTCCGTCCAGCAGCACCCCCGGCCCGAGTGCTTTGACATCACGCTGCTCCGCAAGGACAACGAGGGCTTCGGCTTCGTCATCCTCACCTCCAAGAACAAGCCCCCTCCCGGAGGTCTCACACACACACACACACACACACGCACACACACACACACACACACACACACACACACACACACACACACACACACACACACACACACACACACACACACACACACACACACACACACACACACACACACACACACACAGAGACTCACTCTCACACGTCTGACTGACTGACTGACTGACTGACATGTGAGTCACAAAATGTTCTTTGTTCATTAGTCGCTGTAAGATATTATATGTTGACATAGTTATTACGGTTCTCTTCGTTAGGACATTGTGTTTTCTTTGGGTTGCCTAGCAACCATATACACCATCATTGGCCCCCAGGCTACGGTTTGAGTGGCATGCCGGTTCTGTGACATGTTCAGGATACGCCCGGTGGCCATGTCCTGCTCCTGACAGCAGGGACTGGGACTGAACGATTTGGGAAGATAATCTTATTGCGATTATTTCGACCAATATTGCGATTTTTCTTTTTAAAGTTCCTTCTGTTCTGTGTTATTCACTAAACAAGCAATGAATCATTCTATAGTATGACCAACGCATCATTGGAAGAAGTCAACATATAAACTGCTCTTTCCTTTATGCCAGGCCTATGTGTTGACATGAATTGATGAATGAATTAATGAATTAATATAATAACATCTTTATTTAACTATTGAATTGTAAAATAAAAATCTGAATCTTACTGATCTCCAGTCAGTAACAGTGGAAAATCACCCCAAATTGTTATATTTATTTATATATATCTGATTTGTCTTTGATTAGTCGTGATTAACCTAGCAGTGACTCGGCGCTCGTGGATCCAGAACCCCTGGAGCTCACCTCCCTCGCTCACCTTCTCTCTCTCTCTCTCTCGCTCTCTCTGCTCACAGTGATCCCCCACAAGATCGGCCGCATCATCGACGGCAGCCCCACGGACCGCACGGGCCAGATGAAGGTGGGCGACCGCATCTCGGCCGTCAACGGGCGCTCCATCATGGACCTGTCCCACAACGACATCGTCCAGCTCATCAAGGAGGCGGGCAACTCGGTCACCCTCACCGTGGTGCCCGAGGACGGTGAGAGGAACCGTCTGCTCGCGCTGAACGCCGTTCACCTTATTATTTATGTATTTTTAAAATAAAGGTCCCATGACAAGCCCACCTGTGATGTCATAAGGGGCAGATTTCCAAAACAGCTTGTCTGGGCTAGACACACCACTCCTGGTGGCATGTCATGGGACCTTTAAGATTTATTTTTGTATTTTTATGCTTTATGATAGAGTGAGATAGACAGGAAGGTATAGGGGATAGAGGGGAGGACAGCAAAGGACCGCGGGGCAGGAATAAACCCGCTTCGATTGAGACTTTGCCTTAATGGTACGCGCTCTACCCGGTGAGCTGTTCACCTATTATACATCGGTGGAACCAAGGCACGAGGTTGCTGGGATTATGGCAGCAGCCGATGTGTAGATGAACTGAACCGATGTGATCCCATCTTGGTCATGCAGAGGCGGGCATGAGTGTCCAGCAGTATCTCCTAGAGGAGCAGCTCAGGTGTTTCCCTGCCAAACCTAATTCATAGTCGTTGGGATGTCCTCATCCCGGCCCTCGCCCACGGTTCATGCGTGTGTCATGCACCTCTTGCGAGCAGGGTGCATGAAGTGCCCGTCTAGAGCAGCAACAACAACAGCGACGACTATAATCATCGTTGCAAGGACCGTCCTTGCGCATCACAGCGACCATAACCTGAGTTTAAAACAGAGCAGCGGTTTTGTGAACCTTTTCTATTTATTTGTTTTGTAACGTTGTATTTTCATGTTTTACAGACAGTGGACCCCCGTCTGGTGCCAGCTCAGCCAAGCAGAGTCCTTCAGCACAACACAGGGTTATAGGCCCACAGGCTAACGTCCACACCGACAGGTACGGAGGATACACACGCACGCACGCACGCACGCACGCACGCACACACACGCACGCACGCACGCGCACACGCACTAACACACACACATCCAGTAATACACACACACACATCCAGTTATACACACACACACATCCAGTAATACACACACACACATCCAGACATACACACACAAATCCAGACATACACACACAAATCCAGACATACACACACACACACATCCAGACATATACACACACACACAACAACAGGTCCACACACACAACAGGTTCACACATACATACACACAAACACACACACACACACACACACATACAGGTTCACACATCCACCCAAGCACACACACACATCCACATATAGTGGATATAAATGTATAGTATATAGTGTATAGATCAAAGTATAATCCAAACAAACATGAGGGAATGCGGTAGGGTGGGGGGGATTAGCAGAGTCCACTTCTCCTTTTGATCTCTGGTTATAATCCAGATTACCTGTGTCAAACTTTTACTCCATGACCACAGCCACAATTCTCCATCGTCATCCTTTTTGTTATTTTCTTTCTATTTTATTCCTCATCCGAAATGTCTCTCCTCCTCCAAATGCCACTCCTCTCCGACGTCTCCAGTCTCTCCTTTTTTGTTATTTTCTTTCTATTTTATTCCTCATCCGAAATGTCTCTCCTCCTCCAAATGCCACTCCTCTCCGACGTCTCCAGTCTCTCCTGTGTTTTGTTTTTAATAGTCAGCTCAGGAGTAAAACCCTCTGTAGGCGTGGCGTCCTTGTTAGCGCGCTCACATCCCGGGCATGGAAAATGCCATCCCCCCTCTGCTAACACTGAGGGGCTTTCTGGATGTGTGGCAGCTCAGCCTGGTTCCCACGGCGGCCCGGTAACAAGCTGTAAAATGTGGCCACCCAACTGTAAAAAGAAGCAGCGCAGCGGCCCTTATAAAGGAATAACAGCGCCACACACACACACACACACACACACACACACACACACACACACACACACAACACACACACACCCACACACACACAACACACAACACACACACACACACACACACACACACACACACACACACACACACACTGTGGAACTAACAGGGCCCTGGTCGCTGTTGTTGTCGTCGTCAAGTTAATGAAGTCTCAAACCTCCTCTGACGTGATTTGTTTATCGTAAATACACTCTGCAAGGGTCATTCTTGACAGTGCAGTCATTTCTGTTTACCTGATGTATCCAGGGAATACAAGCCATGTAAACACCACTTCCCGGTTAAATTAAAATAATGAATTAAAAGAGTGAAACCCGTTTATGACGCCTTGATAACCTTCGCAGAATTTGCGTTGGTGAATTCCTTCTTGGCTTGCACCGAGTTGTCCGATGTTAAAGTCACTACCGCGTTACCGAGTCCCTCTGCCCTCTCTCTTATGGTCACTCACTGTGACAAACTCAGTGTGTCGTGTGTTTGTTCCTGTAGGAACGGCCATGGAGAGGACAGGAGGGAGTACAAAACCCTGCCCTCACGAGAGACAACAGGCACCAAGCAGGTGAGCGCTTGCTGCAAATACCCAGTGGGACGTGTGTGTGTGTGTGTGTGTGTGTGTGTGTGTGTGTGTGTGTGTGTGTGTGTGTGTGTGTGTGTGTGTGTGTGTGTGTGTGTGTGTGTGTGTGTGTGTGTGTGTGTGTGTGTGTGTGTGCGTGCCTGCGCGCGCGTCCACGACACCGACCCCTCATCCGCACCACGCCACACTAACAGCTCCTAATCCCCTCCGTCCCCCAGCCCCACCAGACGGGCCTCAGCTGTGGTTAATGTCTGAAGAGAGTGTTGTACATGTCGTCCTCACCACAGGGCTGCTTCGTGGTGGAGCTGGAGCGCGGCCAGAGGGGCTTCGGCTTCAGCCTGCGGGGGGGGAAGGAGTACAACATGGGCCTGTTCATCCTGCGCCTGGCCGAGGAAGGGCCAGCCCTCCGCGACGGGAGGATACACGTGAGTCCTGCCCCCCCCCCCCCACCGCTCTCTGCTGTGGGGGGAACCTGGCAGCGCTGATTTTTGGTTTTCTTGATGTCCTGACCATTTCACTGGGGGAATTAAAGCAACATCCTGAAAAAACATGAATTGTGATTTTTGTATTCTTTGACTGACCAAAGACATGTATGCCCCCTACAGCATAAAGACCATAGAATAAGTACGTTTGTGGTCTCTACAGGGTGAGATCTGACCCCATGCGTTTCTCTGGCAGGTGGGGGACCAGATCGTGGAGATCAACGGCGAGGCGACCCAGGGCATCACCCACACCAGGGCCATCGAGCTGATCCAGGCAGGGGGCCACCGGGTGCACCTCCTGATGCGCCCGGGCCAGGGTCTGGTCCCCGATCACAGTGAGTGGCCGCAGCAGGGGGGGAGCGGGCGCGCACGCATGCATTATTTATAGATCCAAAACAGAGCATGAAAGGCATATGGAAAACGGCTGTTCAGATATGGCTTCCCGAGGATGGGGCTGAGTCTTAATGTGTTGTTATTCGTCTTCTTTTATTTTTATCATGCATGTTTTGCAAGCGTTACTCTTTGACGTTTTTTCGCCTCCTCCCTTTTGTTCAGTTTTTATTTTCTGATCAATCTGACTCTCTCACTTACGATCCATGGCCTTCTGCCCTGCTCTCTCTCTCTCTCTCTCTCTCTCTCTCTCTCTCTCTCTCTCTCTCTCTCTCTCTCTCTCTCTCTCTCTCTCTCTCTCTCTCTCTCTCTCTCTCTCTCTCTCTCTCTCTCTCTCTCTCTCTCTCTCTCTCTCTCTCTCTCTCTCTCTCTCTCTCTCTCTCTCTCTCTCTCTCTCTCTCTCGTCCTCCCTCTCTCTCTCTCTCCTCTCTCTCTCTCTCTCTCTCTCTCCCGTCTCTCTCTCTCTTCCCTCTCTCTCTCTCTCTTCCCCCTCTCTCTCTCTCGTTCCCCCTCTCTCTCTCTCTCTCTCCTCTCTCTCTCCTCTCTCTCTCTCTCTCTCTCTCTCTCTACTCCTCCTCTCTCTCCCTCTCTCTCTCCCTCTCTCCTCTCCTCTCTCCCTCTCTCTCCCCTCTCTCTTCCTCCCCCCTCTCTCTCTCTCTCTCTCTCTCCCCCTCTCTCTCCTCCTCTCTCTCTCCTCTCTCTCTGTGTGTGGACCGGCACTGCCCTCTGGTCCCACCTCTGTATTTCTCCCTCCTGTAGGTCTGAACTCTTCTTCCACCCTGTGCTTCTACATGAAACCAGAGCAACACTAAAGGCGTCACTGCTTTTCTCGGTCTGTCCCTTTTGATAACCTCGGTAAACCATTTGTATTCTCTTCTCTTTTTGCCCTCTCCTTGTCGACACGACACAAATCAGCTAGTTTCAGAAGTCTCTGTGGGGGCGTTGTCAATGGCCCACCTGCCTGTCAATCACAAGCAGCACAGCGATGTGTGCACTTAGCTTAAGTCCGTTTGGAGAAAAGTGTCAGCTACATAAATAATGATAAGTAATGTAAGATTGTTGTTCTGTAGTCGACAGTAAGCGTGAGAAATCATCTTTGGCTTCTGTTTATTTATGAAGATTACTGGAACATTACATGCCGCTGAACAGACACACCTAATCCCAAGAGAACATTACGTTTAGGAACACAGAGATCCCCAAAACTAAATATTGATGCATAGTGAGCGAGAAATTGTGGAAACATGTTGCACACATTTGTGTGTGTGCATTCACTGGCTTCCACTCTCCGGGCCAAAGATTGACTTGGAGCTTGCATGAGGTGATGCTCGTAGGAACTCCAAAATTGTATTTCAGTTTCACTACATCTATATATCTTCACCTTCCCCATCGCTCTCTCTCTCTCCCTCACTCTTATCTTCCTGGTTTTCTGCTGCATCTTTGGGCGCTCAATCACGGCTCTGCAATTCTCATCAGCTCTGGGGGAAATTGAGGCTTCGGGGCCGGGTGAAAGCTACAAACTTTTATTTGAGTGGCTGTGGCTTTGGACAGATGCATATCGTATGATTTTGACTCAGACCTGAATGACTTTTGGCAGGTAGTGGATGGGGTATTAGGGGTACAGTGAGGAGAACATTAGTTGACGGGGCTATTAATGCATGACATTTCCAGGTTGTCGATGAAGAGGCTAGCCAATGGATTTTTTCAGGCGTCAAAGTTGGCTTGAATTGTTCTTTTCTCTTTTCTGTTCTTCTTGTCTGTTGTCAACATGAATGTTCAGCCTCAAAGGACAAAACAACTATCTCCGACGTCCGGCTTTGCCAGGCTCTCTGTATCCGATGAGCATCCATCACCAGCCTCTCCGCCCTCTGCCCCCGAGACATATCCATTCCCACCCAACATCGCCCCCACCACCACCACCCCCACCCCAACCCCAGGCCCCGACGACACCCTAGGGGTGGGCGCCACAGAGCGCGGGGGGTCGACCAAGCGAGCCCGCGGGCGACCCTACCAGAAGCATCCCAGCAGCCACGGTGACCAAGACCAACACCCCCCACACCTCGACCTGCCCCACCCAGACCAGGGGACCGGGCTGGCCAGAGAAGGCCCGGGCCGGGAAGACCGCTCGGAGCCCGCCCCCCACAGCCCCAGGAAGGCGGAGAGAGGAGGATACGACGGATCCCCGGAGGACCTGAGCCGGGAGAAACAGACCCACCGTCCCTCCTCCTCAAGCCCCAGGAAGGGCTCCGGCAGGGGGGAGCAGCAGCAGGATGAGGCTGGGGGCCCTCACAGGAGCCCGGAGGTGCCCCACAGTCCCCGACGGCCAGCGGGCCAGGAGCCCCGGGAGAGGAGGAGCAGGGGCGAGGAGGAGCGAGGAGACGCCCCCTTCCAGGGAAACGCCGAGCGCCGCAATAGAGACGGCGGCGGCCCCGCCTCCAACCCCCCCGCCCAGAGGGAGCCCGACCACAGCAGCTTGGGCCGCAGGGGGGGCAGGCAGAAGGAGAGGGAGAGACCGGCGGACCAGGAGGGCCGGCAGCACCCGGGGCCGGCTGAAGAGGCGGGCAGGAGGGACCCCAGAGGGTCCAGCAGCAGCCTGCAGGACCCGGTCTACAACGGGACATCCGGCACCAAGAAGGCTGCCATCACTCCGGGCCCCTGGAAGGTCCCCAGTACGTCCAAGATCCAGTCCCACGGAGAGACGGCTCATGAAGGGTTTTAATCTGCTCACAGGGCACCCGATGTCCAACCAGAAGGATCAGAAGAAGGAGAAGGAGGAGCATTCTCCGTAGCATCAACGGTGAGAATGGAAGGATCAACCACTTTGTGTGTTTATTAAAGAGACATTGGCATCACTGTGTAACTAACGACAACAATGCATCATCGAGCTCATTATCAATTAATTTCACCTTGTTTGCCTCGGCCAGGGTCGTCAGGGTCTTGAAGCCTGTTCTGACCTACTTATTTGTGCTTAGATGTGCTTATATTAGCTTTCCAAAAGGGGGGCGGGGGGGTCTTCTGTGTTTTACTTGATTATAATTACGTTCGGGAGGGGGGGTTGATGTCGACATCTTTGACTGTGCCAACGAAGTGACCCCGGGCCATGAAGAAGCTGCTCTCACTCTCACTGTGACCCGATTCTAGTGTGGGCGGGAGGGAACGGACGGCGGTCCACTACTTCCACACTGAAGACTCACAGAACCCCCCCCCCCCCCCCCATTCCCCTCAGCATCCGATGCAATCAGTCATCTTAACTTCCTGGGGAGATTGCTCCACTGTGGGCGGTGGTTGATGGATGTGTGAGGAGGAGGAGGAGGAGGAGGAGGAGGAGGAGGAAGGACTTTAATCAACGTTCAGGAGGGGGGACATATAATCACCCGGGTCTTCTTTTTTCTACGTCTCGACCGTGGACCAGAGCTGTGAACTTGTGTGTCAGAGCATGCATGTAGAGTGTGTATCACCCCCATCAGCTTGGCAGTTGCAGAGTGCACTGATCCATCCAGAGGCTTAATATGCATCCCAACATCTGACCGGACACTTGTGGCTATAGTTATTTTTCTTTGTTACCATGTGTGGTTTCTGAGGACGGATGTTGTAATTTATTGGGAGATTCTGTATGAAGGAAATATCATGGTTATATATATAGTGAGTCATTATATCTTTTGATAATGAAACCTGAACAAAAATAGAAGAAATATAATGTGTCGATAAGCATTACCGTTGAAAATGATTTACCCAGGTCAAAGCCACTACTATGTTTCAAGTATTTACATTTGCAATACTCACGGGAAAGCCAATGCATGGGAATAGAGCACCATGGATATAGACCTTCTGTTCCTACTAATTTGTGTTTGTGGTGTGCCCCACAAGCTGGTTCCATCCATGTGATGTCGTCCATTGCTAGTAGTTATGTATTCTATGTCACTATATATGTCCCTTGTTGGATCTGTATATTATTATTTAACAGAATATCTATATATAGTGCAAGAAGTACAATTCAGATTTGGTGTATCACACTGATTGTAAACAAAAAGCCTTTGCCTTTTACTTATTGAAGCAGACATTTGTTATTTTCTTCCTTAGTATTTCTAGTGTATTAATGTCACCCGTGTGGTTCTTAAGACCGTTCCCCGAAAATGTGACCAACTTGGTGCGTTTTGTTTTTGTTTTTTTTACCGTTGTCAATCCGCAACAAAAAGGACCTTGTGTTTGGTTCTTCCGTAATGTAACTTCAATGTAGAACTTGGACTGGGGTAGAGAAAGGACTTGTTCATTCATTACATTGCTTTGGTGGTTTCAGCACATTCTGTGTTGACATTGCATCACACTGTTAACACTGAATTAAATATGGCATTGGTCTACTATTTGTATAAAATCTGTCTTCCCTTGTTTACCAAGATATATTGTAGGCTTATATTAGACACGTTTTGAGTTGGCAGTGTATTACTGAAATTAACCTCTTTTTTAAAGTACATGGCACCCATGGATTTGTAGCAACGATTTCTTAAGTAGATGGTAGCATTACTTATTCAATCCAAAATTTATTTCTGTAATTATTTATACGTCCCAACAACAAAAAACAGATGGGAATTTTCTCAGGATTGAAAGTAACCAGCAGGAGCGCTATATTGTTATTGTCACCACTGCGGTGGAGTGCAGAGACATCTAGTGTTTAATGTACTGTACTGCAGGAGCGTTATAATTGAGATGTTGGCGGAACTTGCATAATAGTAGCCTAAATAAAGAAATCCCAAATAGATGGCTAAAACGCCCTTCTCGGTCTGCCTAAATATTTGCATTTGGTAGTCTAGATTTCGTTTATAGCTCATAAATTATTGTCCTTTTCACATAATGGGCTGCGGTACCATGTTCACATGACGTTTAATACTGTGGCCTTGCATTGCTTCAACATACAAACAGCCTTTTTAGGTTTGAGTTCATTGTAGTTGTGAATGTTTATAAATTGTACAGCACCTGTATAAAAAAAAATCCCTCATACTGATATAAAAAAAACAATACTCTGTAAATCGTTTCATTATTTTTTTAAGTATTGAATGGAAAATTATATAAAATTGTGAAAGGAAATATTCTAGTCATGGCATTCGGTTAATGCACTGATAAATAAAGGTTTACTGAATAAATGATTTGGAAGCGTTCCTTTTGTTACCATGGGTGCCATTAATTAAGGCATGAGAGAAATGTTTCCGCATCTACTCTGTTAAGCCCTGCGGTCACATGTATACGTCAATATTACTCGGTTTTACTATTCATGAATCTACTACAACCATTATACTACCATGGTTTGGCCGATCGGTAAGGACTATTTGTTTCAACATTTATTCGTGATTTTATTATTACACACTTCTGTTTGTGAATTAGCTACTTGTAGGCCTACCATTTGATCATAACACAATTTAAACGGTTAGCCTATAGGCTACATACAAATACAAGTTAAAGACACGCCTGCTAGAGCTACAGGTAATGTTCCTTAATAATGTTTTGATCGACATAAGCCTTCACGCACACTATTGCAGAAATCCTGAATACCGTCTGAAGCTTCTGTCATTCCATGACGTCAGCTGAAAATGCTTGCGTGCAGAAGAGCACGCTCTCCCCCGGCACTATCACGAGGACGAAACTACAAAGCCCAGGAAGCCACGCTATGCGCCTGCGCCCAAATCATGCCTGCAATGTTAAAACTACACATCTCGGTGAAAGAACTACAACGTTGTAGTTCTGCCTTGCGCAGAAGGACTTTAGAGCCCTTTAAATGTAGCAGTACGTGCAAAGATGGCATCTCAAGCCGACTCGGTACATGCGCAACATGTGAAAGCAAGGGTAAATGACATCCTCGCCCGATTAACGCAAGAGAAGAGAAAGAAGACAAAAAGGGACGCGTTGACGCCGCCTGTGAAACACGAGCGGACGGATAGAGACGCGAAGAAAGTGGAGCTCAATCCTCTCCGGCATCACGACCACCACCACCAACAGCAGCCCGCCGAGCCACGGGAGCACCAACAGCTGCACAAAAACCAAATACATAACAACTTTTGCTCTGGAAAACCTTCCACGCTGCCAAACCATTACCACCATCACCACCACCACCATCTCCATCACAGCAGCCGCACCAACGGGGCAAAGAAGAATGCACCACCTGCCTCCTCTCAGAAGGGACCGCCGCACAAACCGGCGAAGAAGCGGCCGTTGCCTCCCGCTCCTCTTCCGTTATTTACTTTTCCGCCTCTCAGAGGGGCCAAGGTCAAGACGCAGGGGCGCACTGAGCCGCGGCGGGAGAAGGACCACCGGCCCCACGGGAAGAATGAAAACACCGGGGCCAACGTGACACACACAGAGCTGAAGAAACCACAGCGAGGTAGGACACCGCATTCAGTGTGCTAGAAAGTGTGCGTAAAAATAAAAGTATATGTATAAGAAATAGGCTTTATATGCATATTGTATTTCTCATATGAAATGCAAACGAACTTGACATTGTTTGATACATTATAATGAAATTGTAGCCTATATGTTGGCCTAATGTAGTCCAAGTCTCTTCACATGATGCTTTATTCGACACATTACACACTAGTTGCAGATAGGTTCTTAACTCTCTTTAAACGCTAGATGCTCAGTTTTCTTTGCCGTTGTTTTGGTCTTTTCATCTTGATTTTTCTACCTGCTGCTGTGCAGGTGAGTCACGGCCTCGCGACGAGAATGTTAAATCCCAAGCGCTGCTGGCGGAATACCTCCTGAAGAAGTCAAAGAAGAGGAAGAGGAGGCATCACAGCGAAGATGAAGACCACCCCAGCGGCGGGAAGCTCAGCGGCGTCGTGCGCCACATGGAGGTGCAGACCGTGTGCACGGGACCGGCAGCCGACCTCACCTTGTCCCCCGCTCACCCTGCTCCTCCTCCTCCCCCTCCTGACCAGGAAGGTCGGCCGGATCACCGCCGCCACCACCCCCATCATCAGCCAGACCATCCTCCTCATCCTCACGACCCCCTCCGCACCCCCAGGGCTCCGTTCCTCTCCCATCAGGACCACTCCATCCGCAGTGCGTGCCTTCAGACGGGCGGCTGGCACGGCCGCTTCATGCACGAGGAGCGGCAGGCCAACGGCGGCGGCCGGGTCCTCCACGCCTACGCCGACGAGCTGGCCTCGCTGGGGGCCGACCACCTGAGGGCCTTCGCCGGGGAGTTCATGGAGCGGGCGTTCGCCGAGACGGGCCGCAGCCATCGGGGGAAGAGGAGGCCGGCCGGGGCCCGCTACGCCCTGGCGGTGGTCCACGGGGCCGCCGCCTACCTGCCGGACTTCCTGGACTACTTTGCGTTCAACTTCCCCCACACGCCAGTAAAGATGGAGCTGCTGGGCAAGAAGGACATCGAGACCACCACCATCGCCGACTTCCACGCCCAGGTGGGTGTCGGGACTTGTTTTAGGCTTCGCTTGGTGTTGTGGAACAGGAGTGGCGTCGTGGGGTCTCTGTCTCCCTCTTCATCACTATGCTGTCTTCAGCTGTTACGTGGGTACAGAGGAGTTTGAGTGATATTTCATGAAGCTGTAAGGGGTTTTGTTTGTTCATGTATATAATCCAATAGAGTTAGATGTTGCCTTGCATAGTTAAAAACAATCATCAGTGTGTGTGAATTTATAAATGATTCGATTTTAAGTGTAGAAGAGAAGTAGAATGC
>OLKM01000832.1:35000-50000 GCA_900291075.1 Melanogrammus aeglefinus
GGGACCCACCCCCTCACCGGGCACCCCGGTTCGGCTCTGGAGGTGCTCCGTCCCCACTGCCTTGTCTGGCTCTTCCTTAGCCCCCCCCCCCCCCTCAACACCCACCCACCCACACACACACACACACACCCTCCCAGTTTGTATACAGACACACTTCAGACTCGGGTCCCTTCCTGAGCGCTTCAGTGAACGTGACCTTCGCCAACCAATGGCTGGACTTGCTCAGCTCAGCTTTTGTTATTTATTCCTGCGTTTGTCGGCTCATCAGACCCCTTCAAGAGAGGGTCTGAGGACTTTGTCATACACCCCTCCCTGTCGCTCTCTAACACTCTCTAGTTCTGAATCTCCTTACCACTTCTATCACTGGTTGACTTTGATTTAACTCAACCAGATTAAAGTTTCCTCCCTTAATGTTCACTGTATCTTTTTAAAAGATGCCTCCATTTTGTGTATGTATCTTCCTTAAAGGTTGGGTATGGTATTTGCGAAACGCCAGCAGATTTTGAAAATACACAACTCAAATGGTCCTACCCCCTCTCCTTCAACGCTGACTCTGACTCCACCCATTCCAAGTACATGGACGCGTAATCATGCACGAGCACGAACAAAGATGCGAGAGCGAGCCATTAGCTAGTTAGCTCCAGTAGCTACCGCAGGATAACAACAAACAGAAGCTTGCTCTGGGTCACAAGCTTTGAGTACGTGCACGAAGGAGTCACGCGCGTGGGCAGCGGGGGGGGAGTGCAGTACGACCGTTTGATTGACGTACCTACAGTCCAATGCCACTCGGTGGTTCTGTATATCATTTGCTGGAGTTTTTCGAGCCCTGCCCGTTCCACAGATGATTGACTTGTTTAATTGTCATGTCAGTACTTCTAACTCAGTGGCTTTAAGTGGGTTATGATAAGGATTTCAAGTCATTTTGCAAAAATGGCCAAAAAAGAGAATTCCATACCCAACCTTTAAGAAAACATCCATTCAGTAGCTAAATTATTAAGCTAAGCTATTTTCTTTCTCTTTACTCCTAGGGTGATTAATGAAGCAATTACAAGTTGATGTGCAAAGACAGATATGTTTGTGATTGGACTGGATATATATAAATGTCAAAGAAAAACCTGAACCCCTTTTTTGGGGAACATTCTTACCACAATACATTTTACTGAAAATGTTCAGGTCGTTAAACAGGAGGGGGGGGGGATTCTCTGTAAAATAGGAGGGGTCTGCTATACTTATCTGCACCCCCTTCTCAAGTGAGAGGGCCTCTTGCACCTGCTGCTGTGAAACCCAATGCCCAACCTCTTTTTTCTTTGCCTCCCAATTATTATGTTTTCATCTGCTGGGCGGATGTTCTAGTAAAAAGGGCCTTTCAAGGGCCTGCATACACCAGGCACATTACACATGGATTAAAGACATACACCATACGCTGTTCCTAGTTCATGCACATAGTATATGCTTGGAAGAATATACACTTATTTTCTAAATGCCTTTTACAAAAAAGAATATTTTGTACAGAGCCCCTGTGGACACATGTTCATTTGTTGATCCGTGTTTGGATATTCATAAGAGGGCACATTAATATATGAACGTAAATGTTGTTTTTTGTTACCACTGATGATACAGTGTTGCAGATGTTCTATCACAGCTTATAGACCTAATTGAAATGTTATTATTGTCATGACATGGAATATTTGAATTCGAACAGTGCAGTTAAATCAGCACAATGTATGTTTTCCAAATATCAGCCTATAGGGGCTTGAGTTGTAGCTACAGTTATAGAGTGGGTCAAATGTACGCATATAATGTTTACGCATTTAAAAATGTCATTTTATATAAAACTCATTAACTATGTTCTCCTAGACCATTTTGTCTACTTAACATTCCATGTGCGTAGTTAGACACACACAAACAAATTACAGGTGCTCGGTACATGATGTAGGCTAGCCTACATCATTTGACACAACAAAGATGCACTTGTAGGAGTAGGTTGATCAAGTGTTGATGAGGTGGCTGCATTCATGCAAGGTGAACCAGCAAGCCATGGGCAGATGACATCAATGACTAGGCCCTACTTGCCGGCCGTCCAGAGAGGGTGAATTGTGGATATCATTGAACAAGAAAAAAAGTTAAGAGTCCCAGTGTGTAACATTTAAACTAGCTGTGTGTGTAGCTTAAAATATCCTGGACACACTTGCAGTCAATGCTGATCTTTAGTCATTTCAGTAATGGGATCATAAAATCGCACCCTATAGCTGATATAGTCAAATAAAACTATGCTCACCAGCCCGTCAATCTCTTTGTTTACAGGAATCTAACAATCCCTATCACAACCCCTCACACCCCCCCATCCAGCTGAGCTACGCTAGCTCGTGTCACACAGTTGCACAGCAAGTCAGAGTTGACAGAACACTATAAATTCAATTTTTTAATTCTGAAAGTCTTAACTAAATGAGAATGACTCAATCATTGCAACTCCAAAAGAGCACAGATATTAAATATTTGTGATATGTGGTACACTTAATATAAATTGCCCCCTGTGGTTAAGAAATAAAGTACAATAAAGACATCCATACCAATCATTGCTACAAGGTCATTGCCATCGGTACTATTTCAAGAACGCATCAAAAATGATGAGTGAAACTGTTGCCTCATCCACCAAACACACCCTCGTGTTGAGCTCCCTGCCCACGCAGAATGCCATCACCAAGTTAACCGATCCAAGTCAGACTTTCCTGTAGGCCTAGACTTTCTTTATTAGACAACATTTCTTCTTTGTTTTTGTTTAACATCTTTCATAAAAAGTGACGCTTTCAAACATTTCCACACACTTGCTGTAGACTACCATTCCATCTTTCATCCATGCAAATCCACACATACCACACACAACACACATACCGCATGCACAACACACACATACCACACACACTACAGGCATACCAAAAGCACACTCACGGGCACGCGCAGGCTCTGACCTTCTTCTCGGAATATAACAAAAACTCCTGGGCGTAAACATATTTCACAAGGGATGTAGATGTGACTAATGCAGTCACTATTTCTTTTTTTTTTTTTACTTCATTTAAACTTTGATAAATACAAATTGAGAGTAATGTATTAGATCCTAATATAAAAGGGACACCCAAGTGTATGCATAAGTATAATTTATAGTGACATACTGTCAATGTTTTTGCAAACGGGTAAAGACATCATTCCTTATTCCCAGACAGTCCTAGTATGTTAAACCATTATCCTGACCATTACCTTGTTATCTAATATCAAATTTTAATATTTCAATGTATGCATATTGAAATTCATATCATATTGTATTACAGACGATGTTAGTGTATTTTGTATCTGTTTTTACTGTTATTATTTTAAATAATCATGTTGTATCGTATTTCCTTTTCTTGTTTTGGCAATGCAAATGTGGAGAGAGAGAGAGAGAGAGAGAGAGAGAGAGAGAGAGAGAGAGAGAGAGAGAGAGAGAGAGAGAGAGAGAAGAGAGAGAGAGAGAGAGAGAGAGAGAGAGAGAGAGAGAGAGAGAGAGAGAGAGAGAGAGAGAGAGAGAGAGAGAGACACACACACACACACACACACACACACACACACACACACACACACACACACACACACACACACACACACACACACACACACACACACACACACACACACACACACACACACAAACGTGGGAATCCCATTAACATAGAGAACCGGATATCTTGGCGTCACCAGAAGGGGCGTGTTGCGCTGAGCTCAGACGGTCCAGAGGAGCTGGGCATGTACAAACATATCCTGCCCTTCTCCACATTTAAGCGATCAGCCAGTTTAGGAGTGTGTACAAAGACTAGGCTACTCTGGGAAGCCGTATTATATTAGGGTTGTTGATTTTCTGTTGTTATCCTCTGGTAAATGTTTTGAACTCCTAGCTCACAGGGAAACTTTTATTTTTCTTCAATAGTGGATTAACGAAGGTTGACAACATCTGGAACATCCAGCGCACATTTCTCCTTGTTATGGAAGGACTACACACTAGGCGACCGCTTTCATAATTTCATTTATTAACAAACCGGTTTATTCATAGACTACTCCTTTGCAGTTATGTCCCTTCCGGCCAAAGTGATCAGAGATGGACTTTTGGAGAAGCGCAGCAGCGGTCTGCTCCAGCTGTGGAAGAGGAAGCGCTGTGTGCTCACGGAGGACGGCTTGCGCCTGCACAAGTGTAGGAGCGCCGGCAGCGGCAGCGACGCGCAGACCGCTGCGTTCGGCTCCAAGGCTAAAGAGCTGCGCTTCGAGCGCATGGCCACCGTGGACTGCGTGGAGTACAAACGCGGGCTGGTGTACTTCACGGTCGTCATGGCCCCCGGAAAGGAGATTGACTTCAGGTGCCCCCAGGAGGGGACCTCTTGGAACGCGGAGATAGCGTTGGCGCTGGTGCGATACAAGAACCTCCAGGCAGTGCAGACCGGGAAGAACCGCCACCTGTCCTCCTCCTCGTCCCACATAGGGGATGGTGAGGAGCTGTGAGGGGTCAGCGGGGGAGAACCTGAAGGTAGGCTCCTTGTGGTGTTGTTGTTGTTGTTGTTGTTGTTGTTGTTGTTGTTGTTGTTGTTGTTTTGTTGTTGTTGTTCTGTGTTCAGTAAGGCACATCCTTGCAATAGAGGCTGCCTATTCCTTATCATTTGTTAATCTTCACTTGAAGACATACGGTAAAACGAACCTGCTTGTTTTGTTGTGTCACAATAAATTAAGTAGAGGCAGCCAAGTATTTTTAAACAAACTCACTCACCCAGAGCAACACGTGTTCGCACCAAAAAATATGTCGATAACCCCCCCCCCCCACACACACACACACACACACACACACACACACACACACACACACACACACACACACACACACACACACACACACACACACACACACACACACACACACACACACACAAAATACACACAGCCCTAACACTGAAACTATGACCAGTTGCTATGCAGCTGGGAAGCAGAGCCAGTCCTATCCCTGCATTTGTTCCACATTCCATCATAGGATCTGATTATTGCCATCGGAGTGCCATGTGACGCCAGCCTCACGTACAGTAGCGGCTTATTAAATGCCACTCGTCAATAGCCAGAGTATGAATCTGAACTATGAGCTAATGGCCGAGGAATCCACGGCGAGAGACTTCTCTAAAAGAGCAGCAGTAGTCAACTCCTAAATTAACTTAGTCGCCATGGCGACAGCGTTATCTTAAGCCGTCTCTATGGCTATGGCATGACCACCTCGGAACTTTTGTCACTGGGCTCAATTCACTTAACAGAAAAGGCTATAATAATATATGACATGTTTCCTTGATATGCCCCCCCCCCCCCCCCGCTTTTCTCTACAAAGAACAAAGCGAACACAGACGTTTTCTGGGAGAAGACCCGTGGACAGGAGGCATGGATTCGAGGCCTCATCGCCGGATGATTCCACTCGCCGTTTCATTCGATTCCTGAGCTTGGATGATGACATAATGATGAAGATGTACACAAACACACACTCCCTTACAAGGAATGTTTGCTGATTCCCAGAACATTGGTCTTCAGAGCCAGCAGGCTGAATCCAAATGGGCAGTTTGGTTGAAATGAAGTGCTTCCGTTGTTGTCTTGTTTTTCCAAGACTCAGTGCCTGAAGATTTGACACGGACACTGCCCACCACCGATAGACTGGGAGCGAGGGAGTGATCTGTCTTGGAGCTGGGCTGCTGTATTCTACCAGTGCGTGGATGTCCCTGAAGAGATATTTATTTCTTAACAGGAACACTCTTAATTCATTTGGAGCGTTCATTCTTAAATGAAATGGTTGTACTGTTTGACTCCATATGATATGTATTTATGCACAGACGTTACGCTGAGGCTTTTAATGGGTATGCATGCCACAATATTAGTATTCACCTCGTATCCAATATTTGATAAAATACACAAACCAGTATTATATTCTAATAAAAAGATATATTATGAAAGCGTCACTTTTTCAGGTCTGGTTTTGATTGTTCTTGGGGAAGGAGTCAATAAACACAGAGTACACAAAGACCTAGAGAGAGATGAGCAAAATAGGGCGAAGGGAGGCGAGAGCCGTTCACAAACCAACGGCTCAGGTCTCGTTCAGCCTCCGACAATGAGCGACTGTGGCGTCGGGCGCTAAGAGAAAATGGCGGGCCTCATCTGGTTCCAATTATGGTTGTAACCTTGTTATTATGACTGCTGGAGGATAGGCAGAGTAAACACCGTAGACGGGGTGCTGTGCCGGAGTCAGGATGGCTGCTTGTGCTTTCTGATCTTCTTGGGGGCTGTTTGGGGCTCTTAATGAAAAGCACCACGGGGCCCCAGGCATAAACACCCACCCACGTGCACGAGGTCAGCGCACTAATCCAATTAGTCAATTATGTTAGCATACATGCGTGGGCGCTTTGTGTGTCTTTCTGTGTTCATGTATGAGCCTAACTGTTGAATGTAAACAGAACTGTGTGTATCAGTGTGTGTTTGTGTGTCTGTGTGTGCAGTAATAGGTGTGTGTGTGTGTGTGTGTGTGTGTGTGTGTGTGTGTGTGTGTGTGTGTGTGTGTGTGTGTGTGTGTGTGTGTGTGTGTGTGTGTGTGTGTGTGTGTGTGTTCATGTATGAACATTAGCCCTGTGTACGTGGGGTTTGTATGTAAAAACAGAAACTGTTGTGTGGTTGAGTTTGTGTGCTTGTGTGTGTGTGTGTGTGTGTGTGTGTTCTGCAGAAGGGGCAACTGGTAGAGAATAAAGAGTGGATTGTACGGACTTAGCTCTGGGAGCTGTGGAAAACCCCCGCTGGCCTGTGAGTCAGCACCGTAATGGGAGCTCTGGGCGTACAAAGGCCCAGACAGCGGCTATTCCACCTCCAGAGGAAGAGGATCCACAACGCTTGGGTTTATTATTTTTGTGCTTTTTTTAGTGGGGTATAATCTTTACTTAAACCATGATCAGTGTCTGACAATGGCTGTTAGTGTTGTAGGTTGTGTGTGTGTGTGTGTGTGTGTGGTCGTGCGTGTGTGGTCGTGTGTGTGGGTGAGTGTGTCTGTGTGTGCATATGTATATGCGTGTGTGTGGGTCTTGTGGGCAGAGGAAAAGGTTTGGGTTTGTACACCTTATGGAATGCACTGTCCAAACACAGTGACCTCAGAGCAGGATCTCTGCTTCTTCTCAGTAGGCGCACACACAGACGCCATCCTCGTCATATAAGGCCATGGCCCTTGACATCTTCACGGACGATTTGTGAGACACTTCTTATTATTTAAATGAGTGTATCACACCAACGCTTTTTGGGACTGTAGCACAGACTATCACAAATTCTTAATTAATTAGCAATAAAATCTGGCGGATACATTTTATTTGCCTGATATGGTTTGATTTGAGGTGCCCTCACAGGTCTCTTGTTTATGTAAATTCCCTCCTACTCTTCCATCCTCTGTCCTACCCTCTAGGACCCTGCGGACACTCGGATCTGGACGACTCCTGCTTCCATGTGGGCGGCCATTTTGGATAAATAGCAGTAGTGTGTCTCCCCAAGATCGACATGACGCGAATATGTGATTGGTTAAATGACTGGTTCCTCTGTTATAACCAGATCCTTCGTCCCTAGTGCCGAACACCTCCGTAGCTTTCTTATCCATCCAACCTGCCTTCCTTCCTTCCTTCCTTTATTTATTTCTCCAGTTATTCCCTTATTTTCTTCTCCTTTCTTTCTTTCTTTCTTTCTTTCTTTCTTTCTTTCTTTCTTTCTTTCTTTCTTTCTTTCTTTCTTTCTTTCTTTCTTTCTTTCTTTCTTTCTTTCTTTCTTTCTTTCTTTCTTTCTTTCTTTCTTTCTTTCTTTCTTTCTTTCTTTCTGTCTTTCTGTCTGTCTGTCTGTCTGTCTGTCTGTCTGTCTGTCTGTCTGTCTGTCTGTCTGTCTGTCTGTCTGTCTGTCTGTCTGTCTGTCTGTCTGTCTGTCTGTCAGTCAGTCAGTCAGTCAGTCAGTCAGTCAGTCAGTCAGTCAGTCAGTCAGCCTGCCTGCCTGCCTGCCTGCCTGCCTGCCTGCCTGCCTGCCTGCCTGCCTGTCTGTCTGTCTGTCTGTCTGTCTGTCTGTCTGTCTGTCTGTCTTCTTTCTTTCTTTCTTTCTTTCTTTCTTTCTTTCTTTCTTTCTTTCTTTCTTTCTTTCTTTCTTTCTTTCTTTCTTTCTTTCTTTCTTTCTTTCTTTCTTTCTTTCTTTCTTTCTTTCTTTCTTTCTTTCTTTCTTTCCTTCTTTCCTTCCTTCCTTCCTTCTTCCCTTCTTACGTTCATTTTTTCTGTCATTCTTACTTTTGCCCGAACTCTCTTTCTTGCCTTAGTGTTTTGCCCAGACGTGTCTGCTCACTCTGGCCTCTTCTGGGGGGATATCCTCCAGCATACCCTGGTGGCATCATGGTAAACGTGACAGTTGCTGGTTTTCGTTGATCACAGCGACACACAAAGAGCGAGGAGTAAAGGAGAAGGGGAAAGGGTCAAATGGCATGTTAGCCGATCGTTTGTGTGTTTCCCTGGAGGGATATAGCCTGGGCCAGGCACTGTGGACATTTTTACATTCTTCAGTTAGGAGAGTTTCCGTTGTTAAAGTCCTACCAAGCAGAGACGTTTCCCAGGGTTTCTCTCACATGCTTACCTGCGGTCTGACATGTGGGTGTTTAACCGCCCTCCTGGTTTCTGCTGTCTCTCATTCTCCTGACACCTGAATACCAAGGGTTTATGCTTTAGTGCCCTCTAAAAAAATCACAAGACCACCTCCATATTTACATATACCTTCCAAACCTTAGCTATAAGTTTAAAAAAAAAAACCTCATTATATTGTAGGGTCTTCTGAATGTAGTTTACCTGGTCTGTGAGCTTTTTAACCTCATGTATAATTGTACTTTATACATATATGTATATAAATCGATACATATATTATATAATTATACTGTATATATATGGGTATATAAGAATATTCAAGTCATAATTCTGTTCTAAAGCCCAAATTTACCCCGGAGGAAATGCAAAGCAATAAAGAAGTATGTAGAGAAATACCTCACCCTAAGTTTAAGTCTATATCATCAAGATTTAACATCCATCCCCACCAGCTATTGGCGATGACAACTTTCTTTTAACAGCTGGCTGTATGATAAGGGTCATTTACATCTTTGACCCTGCTCCATTCATTCCAATACAAAGTCAAACACTTAAGCGTTAGTTTTAGAAGCCATATCTCTTGGCAATTATAAGTAATAGCATCTGCTATTTATCAAGCAGTACTTCAAATTCCTCAGCCTTGCTGTGGTTTGAAGCAATGATCCGCAAACCTTTAAAGGAACTCCACTCAGCAGAGAATGTAAATAGTGCAACACAGCACATTTTCTCTGATTGGTGCAAATACGTTGATCTAAACCAATTCTACAATATCACAAAATAGATATTTTGTGTGTTTATATACACTCAGGGATAAGGCCATAAAGGGTCTAATGGCTTCCTTGGAAGACCAGTCATTTAGAGGAAGCATCAAACGGCCGCCATCTTGAAATGATTCAGAGGTGTGTGGGCGTTTGGCAGGACGCAGCCATTAGAGGATTCCATTCATTTTAGATTTACTTTGTCTGTTGCAACTCTTTCTCTCTCTTCCTTTCTCCCTGTGTGTGCGTGTGTGTGTGTGTGTGTGTGTGTGTGTGTGTGTGTGTGTGTGTGTGTGTGTGTGTGTGTGTGTGTGTGTGTGTGTGTGTGTGTGTGTGTGTGTGTGTGTGTGTGTGTGTGTGTGTGTGTGTGTGTGTGTGTGTGTGATGGGGTTTACAGTCTGGCAGGGTGCTGTATGAAATAAATAGAATCAGAGGTTTAAGTGAGAGAAACAGTGATATCAGGGGGTAACAACGGAGATGACCCTGTCAGAATGGAACAGAGTCACATTCTCGCTCAGACGCTCCCACACACAAACACACACTCACACACACACACACACACACACACACACACACACACACACACACACACACACACACACACACACACACACACACACACACACACACACACACACACACACACACACACACACACACACACACACACACACACAATAATCCATGATAAAAATGAAATATGTAGTGCAGTGTTTATGTAGTGCAAAGCCTCAGTTCGACTCACATGAATGTCCTCAATCATCATCATTTTCACATCTGCAGATGTCTCCCCTCATCCATTATTCCATTGACCGCCACATGACCATCTTCCCATGCCTCCACCACTCCACGAGAAGCAGAAAGCACCGTTCAAGCCCCCCTAATCCCCCTCATCATCCATTACACTGCCCTGCAGCCCAGGGACCCGCTCTCTGTATGCCAGCCCCTGTTTATAATGAATCTACGAGCGACAAATGGACTGAGAGCGATGAAACAGAGATGGGGGAGACTAATAATAGCATCCATTTACCAGAGAGAGAGAGACAATAGGAAAGAGAGACAATAGGAGAGAGTGACAATAGGAGGTGCAGTTAAATAGGCGGACCCACCCAATCTTGGTCTCATCTCCTCCCTGCATCTCACTCTCCGGCTCATGGTCCATCCAACCTCTTTGTCTTACCGTCTAGTTGTGGTAAGCTTCCTGTGTGAAATGACCTGTAATTGTTTGTGATGTGTGCCGTCTGGGATGTTAAGGGATGGGGATGCAGATTTTATATGAAACAGCCGTAGGAAGACAAGTAGAAGTTCATAAAACTTTAATTCAATATCCAGTCTAGTCTGGTAGAGGGGGGTTTGTTTGTGTGGAACACTTGAAATGTTTGTTTTACTGGAGCCATGGTTATATGTTATATGTCATTTTACAATATATTGAATGATTAAACAACAGTTAGTTCCGACCAAGTAATTTGATTGGACGAGAGGCATTCCATGAGTGCTGACATAGAGTATAACCACAATGGTACTTTTAATGTATTAATGTAACGCTTTACAGGTGTTCTAATAACCGTTCATCCAGTCCAGTTGTGGATCTATTTGTGTTGACAGAGCCAAATTAAATCATTTAATAAACACACAGATCATTATCTGTTTTTGCTTATCACTGTTAACTAATAAATGGTGCTTGTTGAACTTTAGAAAAGAAAATATCACACTTGAGGTCGTGCTGTTGTACTGAGTATCAGCACGGCTGGGATTATCTTCGGCACTGGCCTCGTACCTACGACCGAATCACAGCCGTGCTGATATATTCAGTACAACAGCACTCCCTCTCATTTGATATTGCTTAAATAGAAACAGAAAGATTCGATTACAATAAATGAAAACATGTTCTATTATTCTGCTATTCAAACTAACTCAAAAGACTGACGTGTTGTCGTGTTATGGCTGCTCAAATTCCAGCTCTTTCAAACCTTGCATAGCGCGGTCCCAATAGTTTGTCAGCCTCTCCCTGGTCAGGGATGGAAACCTAAACTCTCTCTCCTGAGCCAGCATAATTACCACTCTCCACACCTCACACACATTCACGCACTTACACACACACAAACATAAACAAACACACACTGACACTCACACACATGCATGCACACACGTCGAATAAACACATACAAATGAACATACACAGTGTTTATTCACACAAATACACAAAAAACCTAGACATGTGAGCAGACATGTACACGCAAACCCCAACGCGCACACTCATGCACACACTCACACAGACACACACACGCACACAGACACACACACACACACACACACACACACACACACACACACACACACACACACACACACACACACACACACACACACACACACACACACACACACACACACACACACACACACACACACACACACACACACACACACAGCAAGCCGTCTATCAGTAGTGTCTATTTGGGGGAGAGGGGCTGTTCTGAATTCCTCCACCACAGATAATCCTTAGCAGAAATTTGTGGATGAGAGACACGGGGGATGAAGAAGGGAGGCCTATCATGGTGGAATTTATCTAATCCAGCAGTCCAGCCTGTAGCCCCACTGCCCAGCGGCCCTGTGGCCATAGGCTCTGGAACTACCAGCAACATGCTGCTTTGTTGGAGAGAGAGAGAGAGAGAGAGAGAGAGAGAGAGAGAGAGAGAGAGAGAGAGAGAGAGAGAGAGAGAGAGAGAGAGAGAGAGAGAGAGAGAGGAGAGAGAGGAGAGAGAGAGAGAAGAGAGAGAGAGAGAGAGAGAGAGAGAGAGAGAGAGAGAGAGAGAGAGAGAGAGAGAGAGAAGAGAGAGAGAGAGGAGAGAGAAAGAGAGAGAGAGAGAGAGAGAGAGAGGAGAGAGAGAGAGAGGAGAGAGAGGAGAGAGAGAGAGAGAGGAGAGAGAGAGAGAGAGAGAGAGAGAGAGAGAGAGAGAGAGAGAGACAGAGAGAGAGAGAGAGAGAGAGAGAGAGAGCGAGGAGAGAGAGAGAGAAGAGAGAGAGAGAGAAAGGGAGAGAGAGAGAGAGAGAGAGAGAGAGAGAGAGAGAGAGAGAGAGGGGGGGGGGAGATAAGATGAAGAGATTCCTCTGCAAAGCTGATAAAACAAACAGTGACAACTGGTCCCTCTCAGTGTGTACGTGTATTTCTTTGTGCACAACTTTGCGCATGCAACTGTAATCTTATGGGCGTCTGCAAATCAACTCATCTAATCTCTCCTGTCCGTCCTGCAGTGGGAAATCGCATCACAATGCCTGAACAAACGTAGGTGCCCTGTCTTGTCTTATTATAGATGTTGCCTACAATAATACATACATTATATGGGTACACACATACGTGCATGCATGCTGCCAGACACACACACAACCACAGAAATGCATGCACAATTAAATTGAAATGGATTACATAGAATTATCATTTGTTCATATTTGTCTCTCTTCTCTTTACAGGCAAGAGGTAAGATTGTAACCACGGTTTTGAATCGTCATGTTGGGATCAGCAGTGAATCAAATATATTTTCAAGTTTTAAACAGCTCATTCATGTGTATGCATACATGTATACACATGTTTGTCGCCTATTGTTTTCTTTGTTTAGAGGAAATCCAAGATCTCAGCTTCAAGGAAGCTGATGCTCAAGGTAAATATTCCTGTAGTTATCTAATTTTATCAGAAGATGGCAGCAGATTTAAACCAAACATACTGTATTAGCGCACGTCACTGACGTTTACCTTTGAAAAACAAGAAACTCACTCCGGAAAGTCATCGGAGAAGCCGTGGCTTTGTAGAATGTAGGCCGGTGGATAACAAGTACATACGGCATTGTCTATGATGGGCTTGTATGTCTAGAGTCTGATGGTGGCAAAAGCTAAGGAGGAGCTGGAGCAGGAGGTCATGGTCAAGGAGGATGAGAAGGACAAGTACCTGTCAGAGAGAGCTCCGCCACTTCAAACGAGTGGCATGACCATCGGCCAGCTACAGGTCAGTCGCTCCGCCAGTCCCAACCCGCCATCCCAAAGACCATACAACAGGTGTCCTAGCGCCCTCCCCAGGCTATGGGGTGTAAATCAGGAAGATCCTCAAGAAGTGGATTACTTTTCAACCGAAAATACATGATGGGCCATCTTTTGTAGTGGCACTCACAACACTACAATGGCGTGATTGATAACAGCCCTAAGGCTTTTATTAAAATTGATACCTGTGTTTACATTGCCATGACTCATCTTTGGAAAGAAATAAATAAATTGGATTGTTCTGTTATTAGCATTAAAAGGGGGGTACATGTATTGGCCTGCATGTACGACTGTATATCTGTTTGTCTCTAGGACTTGTGCCGAGAGCTTCACTCCAAGATAGACGAGGTGGATGAAGAGCGCTACGACATTGAGGCCAAAGTCATGCTCAACACTCGGGAGGTAAACCTAATAGTGGGACCATAATTAACTATTAATTAACAATTAATGAATCAGTAATGCAGTAATTATTAGCATTAACAAACCATTAATTAACAGTTATTTAGCAGTTCACTTATGGTCTAGTATTAATTTACTGATGTTCATGTTTACTTGTGTGGTGGATATGGTGTTCATTTGACCTAAGGTATTTATTCATTCATACATTATTTAACAGGGTTAGTGTTAGGGTTAGCCCTAATCCCCAGGGTTATTTGGTGGTTTATTATTGTACCCTTATTGTAAAGAGTTACCCAATATGGTAACACTAAGTCATTATTGTGGTCGGGGCAGAAAATACACGATTAATAACAAAACATTTTCAAGAATGCAATCACAACATCTTAGCCTCGAATTCCCTCGCTCAAAGAAGCCGTCTGAAAGAGCTGAATGAAGGGGTGGGGTTCAACGATGACAGCCGCATAGTACTCTGTTATACACCTGGGTAAAGACTCCTATGTGGGGGCCCCGGGGCCAGATCAAGGACCTGAACATCAAGGTGCTGGACCTGAGGGGCAAGTTCAAGAGACCCAGCCTGAGGCGTGTCCGGGTGTCGGCCGACGCCATCCTGCGGTCCCTGCTGGGCTCCAAGCACAAGGTGTCCATGGACCTCAGGGCCAACCTCAAGTCTGTGAAGAAGGAGGACACAGAGAAGGTGTGGCGTGCAGACACACACACACACACACACACACACACACACACACACACACACACACACACACACACACACACACACACACACACACACACACACACACACACACACACACACACACACACACACACACACACATGCACGCACTCTCACAGATACACACAAACACGCTCACACACACACACAAACACACTCTCACGTGCACATGCAGGCATACACACACACACGCGCACACACAAACATGCATATACACAGTCTCTCACGCACACACATACACAAACACAAACTTTCTCGCTCTCACAAACACACACACACACACACAAACACAAACACACTCACACACACACACACTCTGAACTACATACACACGCAAAAGCACACGCACACCGACACTCACATGTTGTCCCATAATCAAGATGGGTTTCCCCTGTGAGCATTC
>OLKM01000832.1:52500-54000 GCA_900291075.1 Melanogrammus aeglefinus
TTTATGAAGATATATAGTGTATATCAACCATCAGCATATCAACCATCCCATCCCCCACACTTCTGATACAATCCTAAAGTCAATAATGAATGAATGGCAACAGTGTTTGATGATACTTTGCAACCGTACATGGTCAGGTGCTCTCTCTCTCTCTCTCTCTCTCTCTCTCTCTCTCTCTCTCTCTCTCTCTCTCTCTCTCTCTCTCTCTCTCTCTCCTCTCCTCTTCTCTCTCTCTCTCTCTCTCTCTCTCTCTCTCTCTCTCTCTCTCTCTCTCTCTCTCTCTCTCTCTCTCTCTCTCTCTCTCTCTCTCTCTCTCTCTCTCAGGTAGACTGCCTTGTGGTCACATGACGCGTTACAGGGTAAAGGTGGATTTCTTCCTGCGGCACTAAGCAGTCTCCGTGTACTGCGCTCCTGTGCCAGTTACCGCTGCTACCGCAGTCAATACGCGACACTTTCGCCGCTTCTTCCTGTCTCTTTGGACTTTTACGAATTTATCGACAAAATATGTCTTTCAATCGAAAAAACTGGAAAGCTTTGTCTAGGTAAGCGTTCATCTGTCCCGGGACATTTCCTGTTCCACCGGTTACTTCAATGATTTGGAAGTTTGGCTGAGGTTTTGGTTCATGAATGCCAAATAAAATGTTTTGGAAATTAATTCTATTGAAATTATGTTAGTGACAGCTTGTCATATCTTGTAACTCGGTGACTCAAAACATCGGAAATACGCTCGGGGCGCAATCGCAGGTTTTTTTTCATTATTTTCCTATAAAGAAGAGACTATGATACAAAAAGGTAGCATGTAGTGACATAAAACACGTTCTGATGTTTGCAGAATGCATGCTTCACTCCAACACGTTTTGACAGGGGATGTTTTATAACTAGTCTAGCAAGTTCAGTGTAACTGTAACGCATGCATAACCGTTAGGCCTATTGGAAGTTATCTTCCCGCATTCTGGTTTTGATGTTGATGTGACAACACGTTGCTGAATGGCGATATGCCGTTTTGTATATTCTCTTTTCAGTTCAGAGAATTGTCCCCATTGTCAATGTTGTATTGGCGTGTGTTGTTTTTCTGTAGCATAACATGCTTGCTTTTACAGTCTAACGCGCCAGTGGACGTTGGAAGATGAAGAGGAGGTTGAAAGAGAGAGAAGGAGGAGGGTGAGGGGTTCGAGCAGCACAGCTGACCCTGACTCACCCGGCGCTGATAGCCCGTCCAGAGACGCGCCCATCTACTGCAGCCCTCCTGTCGGGGCGGCTCCCGAGAAGGCCAAGAACAGCAGGTACGGCTGCTGCTGTCATGGACCAATGAATAGCCGAGACCATGTTGGAACTGGAGATTTTGTGTTGGATTGTGTGTGTGTGTGTGTGTTGTGTGGTGTGTGTGTGTGTGTGGCGTGTGGCTGGCTGTGGTGTGTAAAGGTGAATGTCATCTAGGGACATGTATGTCAATAGTCATTGTAGGCCTAATTCATAAGTCTTTTCATTTTGTTTCACACA
>OLKM01000832.1:54010-69010 GCA_900291075.1 Melanogrammus aeglefinus
TTTTTCTGTAGCATAACATGCTTGCTTTTACAGTCTAACGCGCCAGTGGACGTTGGAAGATGAAGAGGAGGTTGAAAGAGAGAGAAGGAGGAGGGTGAGGGGTTCGAGCAGCACAGCTGACCCTGACTCACCCGGCGCTGATAGCCCGTCCAGAGACGCGCCCATCTACTGCAGCCCTCCTGTCGGGGCGGCTCCCGAGAAGGCCCAGAACAGCAGGTAGCTGCTGCTGCTGTCATGACCAATGATAGCGAGACATGTTGGACTGGAGATTGTGTTTGGATTGTGTGTGTGTGTGTGTGTGTGTGTGTGTGTGTGTGTGTGTGTGTGTGCGTGTGCGTGTGCGTGTGTGTTTGTGTAAAGGTGATGTCATCTAGGGACATTGTATGTCAAAGTCATTGTAGGCCTATTTCAAAGTCTTCATTTTGTTTCACACACCTACTTTTAATCTTTCATTTCATTCATTTTTTCTTCCTTTTATTCTCTCTCTCTCTCTCTCTCTCTCTCTCTCTCTCTCTCTCTCTCTCTCTCTCTCTCTCTCTCTTCTCTCTTCTCCCTCTCTCTCTCTCTCTCTCTCTCTCTCTCTCTCTCTCTCTCTCTCTCTCTCTCTTCCCCCATCTCTCCTGTCTCCTTACTTCATCTTCATCATCTCCGTCGTGGTATTTAAGCAGAGCATGGTTTGGCCTGAAGGTCTTTGCTCAGTCCTCGCCGACACAGTCTAAAACGTGACACCGTTCAGTGCGGTGCATGTGAGCTGTTTGAAAAGCCAAACACACAAGGCAGCCGAAACGCTCTTCAAAAAGAGTGGAGAATCGCTGGAAGCCTGGAAGAGAAACACGATCATGCCTGTATATATTTTCTTCTTCTTTCTTCTCCGTCCGTTTATCATACATGTCATTCAAATACCCGTGAGTGTCATCTTTGATGGGTGTGTGTGTTGGTCACATTGTGTGACAATGTGTGCATGACGATGTGTGTGTTTGTGTGAACACCTGCGTGTTAAGATGTGTGTGTGTGTGTGTGTGTGTGTGTGTGTGTGTGTGTGTGTGTGTGTGTGTGTGTGTGTGTGTGTGTGTGTGTGTGTGTGTGTGTGTGTGTGTGTGTGTGTGTGTGTGTGTGTGTGTGTGTGTTTATGTATGTGGGTTTATGTGTGTGTGTGTGTGTGTGTGTGCCGTCGTGTTTGTTTGTGTGTATGTATGCTTATGTGTGTGTGTGCCTGTGTATCTGTCTGTGTGTGTGTCTGTGTGCCTATGTGTGTGTCTTGTGTGTGTATGTATGTGTTTGTGTGTCAGTATTTATTTTTGTGTGTTTGTGTGTGTCTGTATGTATTTTTGTGTGTTTGTGTGAGTGTGTGTGTGTATTTATCCTTGTGTGTGTGTGTGTAATATATCTTTGTGTGCCTGTATGTGTGTGCCTGTATGTATTTTTGTGTGTTTGTATGTTTGCGTGTGTGTGTGTGTGTGTGTGTGTGTGTGTGTGTGTGTGTGTGTGTGTGTGTGTGTGTGTGTGTGTGTGTGTGTGTGTGTGTGTGTGTGTGTGTGTGTGTGTGTATGTATCATTGTGTGTGTGTGTGTGTGTGTGTAATATATCTTTGTGTGCCTGTATGTGTGTGCCTGTGTGTGTGTATGTGTCCGTGTGCCTGTGCGTGTGTGTGGTCAGTGCTGGGCCGGGGAGCGAGGACTTTGTGGAAATGCTGGTGGTGCGGGACGAGAGGCGGCGGATGAGACACGTGGAGACGCTGAGGAGGCAGAGGGCCGAGGAGGACGGAGAGGAGGTGGACGGGGCCGGGGGGAGGGCCAGGGTGGAGCTGCTGGGCGACTCGGAGGGGGAGGAGGAGGAGGAGGGTGAAGGAGCGACGAAGGGGGGGAGGCTGGCGGCCGTGACGCCGGCCTCCCCCAAAGGGTCCCGCGTTGCTCCGCCGGTCAGCCTCCGCAGCAACGGGACCAGAGGCAGCGCCACGAGTGGGACCCCCAACAGACAGGTGAGCAACACACTCACTGGTTACACACACACACACACACACACACACACACACACACACACACACACACACACACACACACACACACACACACACACACACACACACACACACACACACACACACACACACACACACAGTATAATCGTTATACACTAGTCCCATAGTCATAACTTCCCCTGGGATTTCCTTTGAGTTTTATCAATAACCATGGTTCGACTTTACTCATCTTAACTCACACACACACTAATACACACACACTCTCACGCGCACATGCAGGCATACACACACACACACGCACACACAAACATGCATGAACACACACTTACACTCTCGCACGCACACACAAACACACACACACACAAACACAGACACACACACAAACACAAACACACTCACACACACACACACTCTGAACTACATACACATGCACAAGCACACCTACACCGACACTCACATGTTGTCCCCTAATCAAGATGGGTTTCCCCCGTGAGCATTCTCAATAACTATGCTGTCACTTGGTTTTGCTCTCTCTCTCTCTCTCTCTCTCTCTCTCTCTCTCTCTCTCTCTCTCTCTCTCTCTCTCTCTCTCTCTCTCTCTTCTCTCTCTCTCTCTCTCTCTTCTCTCTCTCTTCCCTCGTAACTCTTCTCTCTACCATCTCTCTCTCTCTCTCTCCTCTCTCTCTCTCTCTCTCTTTCCTCTCTCCCTCTCTGTTGTACGTCACTCTTCCCTCGTACGACCCCTCTCTACCATTCCCTACTCAGTGCTCCTAATTGAAGCAGTTTGACCGTACAACATGCTATCACATGACAAACAACGCTCAGGTTTTCACTGAGAAAACGCTGCTGAGACTCAGGGAAGACACAAAGGGATGAGGCAGTTAATTTACCACACAACATTAATGCTTCACCTCCTTATAACCGTCCGTTAACACAGTGGTTACCCCACGCAGAGTGTGTCCTGTTAATCATTGTCCTGCATGGGCTCAACACAGTACAGTTCCATTCCTCAGGCTGAGTGAGTCACCTTACATGTTACCCAACACTCATGGACGTGGAGAACGTTCAGACAAATTCAACACATGTAGATCTAACGACCAAACACACACACACACACACACACACACACACACACACACACACACACACACACACAACACACACACACACACACACACACACACACACACACACACACACACACACACACACACACACACACACACACACACACACACACACACACACACAGGCATGCACGTGTTTCCACACATTGCCACGCACACACGCAGGTGAGGTGACACACACACACTTATGGACACACACACACGCACATAGTTGCATGCACGCACACACGCACACACACACACACTCACACACACACACACACACACACACACACAACACACACACAACAACACCCACACACACACACCACAGCACACACACACACACAACCACACACAACACAACACACACACACACACACACACACACACACACACACAACATTTGCATCATCAAAGAATCTTTATTGCTATCTGACTATTATTAAATGCTGTTACTTTATTGTATGTCATTCAGTTCTTTATGATTCCCTCGTAAAACACATCTAAAGGCAAGTTTTAGAATGATTTAGAATGAAGATTTTGTTTAACCATGCTCGGTAATACACACAGAACCTGGTCTTTAGGAAAGCTAGAAAATAAGTATATATATTTTTGCTATGAAAATATATTTAGTTATCAGTTTTGATAGTTAAGTATATTTGAGTTTTTGTGTATTGTTAATTTGAGTCTGAGGTTTACGTTGGTTCATTTTTCCAGCATGGGAACGGAGAGTCAACCAGAAAAGTTCCTGAGGAAAATTCCTCCTCTCCCTCCTCACGCAAGTTTGTCAGGTGAGAAGAAATAAACAATAGGTAAAAAAACATACATATTGGTGAAAGTTGAAATATGGACCTGGTGTCCAGAATAATCTGAAAAAAAAATTGACATTTGGTTTAAACTTGCAAACTTGCAAAATGCAAATTCCCACTCCCGAAAGCAAATGTTAGCTATTCTTAACACCACACTACACAACTTTGACTTTCAGATACAGTGAATGAGAAATATTTTATGAAGCGTAAAATAAATATAAATATCCTGTAGAAATGTAAGCCCCATGTAAAATGTCCGGTAAGCAAACCTGTGAATGCGCTGTAAGGTTATAAAAGTACAAGGTTAAAGAAAATTCAATTCAATCAATAAAAGATTAATTTGAATCGTCACAAGTGTTGGCATTAATCTGTTTGGCTAAATAGTTTAATAATAAATTATTTAATGTGGCCTGGCAAAAGAAAATATTAGAAAGGCATGGCATTATCTAATGGGAAGTAGGCCAGAAGTCATAGCTGCTCAAATACTGCTGGCTAGGGCGGGATTAACACAAACATTACCTGCTAGGTTGCAGGATAGGTTTTAACTGGCATTGGTTAATGCCACAATAATACAGCAACCATGAATAGGATCTGATTATGACAATGATTGATATTTGAAAGTTTCCATTCCAGCCCCCTCACATGGTGTTGAAGCAATGGATGTCTTTGAACACTGCACTGAAGCTGGACATACTTTTCTCCCCCTCTAGTTCGGTTTGCATCTCCCTCGACAGCTGCACCTCCCCCACCGAGAAGAGCCCGCGCCCGGCGGCATTCGGCCCCACACCTCCTGCGTCCCCCGGCCAGCCCTGGGGCTCTCCCTGCCGCAGCCCCCCTCCTAGAGGACCCCAGAGCCCCAAACACAATGGGTTCACTACCGAGGTAGACGGATGACTTACTCAGTGGGGTAAAATGGGCCTCGATTTTCTGATGGTATCAGACACTGTTTGGACTTTTCCAATGCATGTAGACATCTTAGTCTGACCTACATCAGACCAAAAATTGAACCACAACGGACGTCTCATAATCGGATAAGAGCACCTACGTAATACTGAGCCCACTCACTGACAATGGCCGAGTCATACACGTCCTGCCCATAGCCGAAGACCTGCGTCGCTGCATGTTTGTGCTGATGATCGACTTCCCAGCGCTTAGCAACGCATCACTCGTCGTCTCTCAAGAGGAAAGCGTTAAGTGACGTTGTTCGCTCGATCAATCAGCGATCGGGGGAACAGGAGTATGATTCCTGACAGGAGGGTAAAAAGAATACCCCCGGGCGAAATAGAAACTAAGTAGCCTACTTTCCGTTTAATGCTGAAAGACACAAGTGTTATTCAGCAGTGATATTTAAATTATTTTGTTTCATTTGTATAACATGGATGTATTACTTTTTTTAATACATGACCAGGATGGTCCCCGCTTTCTGTTCCCAGATTGACTGGTCAATTAATGTTAATTTTAGTTACACATTACGCTATACTGCCCCCTTGTGTACACGTTAACATCGTGCTGTTCAAATGCAGGCAGCCATGCAAAGATCTGCGTCCGGAAGCGGAGATACGCAGATCTGTATATTCACACTCAATCCATCGCTCACTCACACACTCGAGAATTAAAGACACCAAGACACCAAACCTCCAGCAGGGCTTGACAACGGAAGCCGAAACTTACTGCATCTCTGCCTTTACACAGGATGCATATAAGTACTTGGTTCATCATCGCCATTTGAAATCCAAAACACACAAACACACAGGCCTCAGCTCCGCCTGCAGGTGTGGAAATGCTCATTGAACCACAGGGTAGCATAAAGAGAGCGGATGCGCATTATGCTTTTGATTCAAACTTCGTCTTGGGTGTGTTTCGGCAGTCACTTTCTCACATGCGCTCTCACTGTCACTAGTCATTCACGTGCACACTCTCACTGTCACTAGTCCCTCACGCGCACACCCTCTCATTGAATCACGAGCCGTATTGAGCTTAGCCGGTCACATCTAAAGACTCTTAGATCTAAGGTCTTTGTTGTGTTGTGTATATTATATATTAAGAGAGGCTTTGATGTCATTTAAATTTGATCCAAATCAGTTGTATCACGTGTCGCTGGCATGAAATACGGGCCGGCCTCCTTGATAACTTGATACGAGGAGCGAGAGAGAGGCCATGGTGAGTAGCTGTTACCCACAAGGTGCGACGTGTTGACCCGGAGGTTTGTGCTGTTACTACAGGCCGCTGTGAACAGCTCTCCTTCCACCGACCCGGCCAACGGCAATCCAACCAACAGATCCTCCCTCGGCAGGCAGAGCTCCAGGACCACCTCCTTCAGGGTAACACACACATATGCACGCACGAGCACACACAAGCACACGCACTTACGCAGACATGCATGCACCCACAAACATATGTGTGTGCATGCTCACGTGCGTACACACACACACAAACATTTGAACACACATGTTAAAAAACACTAACAGATTATCTTCAACCACACAGATGCTGAAGAAGAAATCTGGAGAGGTGGCGCCTATACGAAGAAGGTCAGGGACTCCTTATTTATAATCTCTCTCTCTCTCTCTCTCTCTCTCTCTCTCTCTCTCTCTCTCTCTCTCTCTCTCTCTCTCTCTCTCTCTCTCTCTCTCTCTCTCTCTCTCTCTCTCTCTCTCTCTGCTCTCTCTCTCTCTCTCTCTCTCTCTCTTCTCTCTCTCTCTCTCTCTCTCTCTCTCTCTCTCTCTCTCTCTCTCTCTCTCTCTCTCTCTCTCTCTCTCTCTCTCTCTCTCTCTCTCTCTCTCTGCCTCTCTCTCTCCCTCTCTCTCTAACTAACTTGTGTTTTGTTCTTTTTTTAGCTCGAGTGTTCGACTTACATCCCAGAAATTTGAATCAAATGCTGTAAGATATTTCATTCATAAGCATAAAGTCTTACAATCCTGTTTTTATTTATGGGGTGACGATGACGTTATATTTTATTCTGAAGTTGTGAAGCATTAACGTTTGAATTGTATCGCATGACTCATCTTTCAAGGACCCAAACCAAGAAGATGAGAAAACGTCGAATTTCCAGAGGAAGTAAGTCTTTCTGATGATCATCTGATTTTATGTACACCTCTATGGACACATTCTGTAGCTTATTCCATTCAACATTTTAAGAAGTCCAAAGTTATAAAGTGAAAATATACAGCCACAGCTGTATAGTGCGGAATAGCTTCTAAAGGTGTGTTTGTGCCTCTCCTCCTCTCCGTCGGCCCAGCACAAGGCAGAGGGTGTCCTCCCGCTCCATCCAGGAGAAGATGGAGCGACTAGCTCAGGCCTCACAGGTCACTTAAAGTTCCCCTACGATGAATCAATAAACAGCTAGTGTTATAATGAGGCAGTATGCAAACACTTAATGTGCAAAGGCACATATTTGCACTTTTGAGATGCGATAGGTCATAGTCACGTGGCATTTGTTTACTTTGTCTGTCTGTGTTAACTCCTGGACTTCCTTGATGGCTTAGTTTAGCCTACATGCAGAAATTGTACACATTACATTGATACACCTTTCCTTTCCTTCTGTCAACATTGGCCCATATGTTTGGCTATGTTATGCTGGTATAATAATAAGTAATGTTTTTCTTATAAATAACAAAGCTCCAGTTGCACAAGATAAATATCTTTATTCTACAACCCTTTGTGAATCTAGATTCTATCCACACATAATTGAGTCTTTTTTTTCTACATTGATCCTCATTCCACTTTCTGGTGACTCCTGGGACTCCTGCAGAAGCCAGAGGTGTTGCGGTTCCCAGACGTCACCCAGAGGACCCTGGTCTTACTGGAAGAGGTGTCCAGGAAGAGGGATCTGTTTGAGAAGGAGCACCAGGCCTCCAGCCCCACCAGCCCTGGAGTCTCCAGACAGGTCACTAAACAGTGAAGAACTAACCACTAAACACGGTTCAGACTATTCACTAAACACTAAACACTAACTGTATTCAAACACCTTAAAGACTATTCACTTAAAACTATTGATACACACTAAAGACTATTCAATAAACACTGAATACAAACATTTAATGCTAAACACTATTCATAAACACTAAAGACTATTCCCTAAACACAAAACACTTAACACATAAGAATAGGTACTAACGACTAAACACTATTGATAAACAGTAAACACTAATACAATTCACGAAACAGTAACACTAAACACCAAACATTAACCAATAAAATCTATACACTATTTACTAAACACGGAACAAATACTGTGTAAACAATGCAAAACCCCCTCCTATTATAGTTTACACAGGGGCTCACCCAGGTTTTACTTTGTTTTATGTAATCTGCAGACACACACACACAAACACACACGCACACACACACACACACACACACACACACACACACACACACACACGCACACGCACACACACGCACACGCACACGCACGCACACGCACACGCACACCACACGCACACACACGCACACGCACATTCTTATCGTTTACCTTAGAGTGTTCAATGCAATCTACAGGAGTTCCGCACCTTCACGTCTGGCATCTCGGATCGCATTAACCGCTGGGTCCACAAGAGCACCAAGCCAGGCTCCTCCCCCAACCCCGCGGTGAGATGACGTCTCAGACGCTGTCCCACACAGTCTCAGAACAGCAATGTTAAAACACCTTTACAATGATATATGTAGAAATGTACAGCTCACTAATGTTGTTTTCCATCAGTCAAGACATTAGATTAAGCAGAACAGAGCAAATAATACAATCGAAAGCTATTAGGGGTTGGAGGTAGGTTATTGCTAGCACAAATGAACTCCTTATGAAAGATTAATGAGTTCACAGGCAATGCCGGGATTAGATTAATGTGAAGAAATTTTTAAAGGAGAGCAATCAGGGTCATATCAGTTTGTGTGTGTGTGTATACGCGTGTGCTCGTGTGTATGTGGTGCTACTCCGCCTCACTTAATCACTGCGTGGTTGTGGGTGGGTGTCCCGTCTGGCTGGAAGCATAGCGCCAATAGTAGTTATCAGGAAACCAGAGATTAGTAATGAATCATCAATCTTTCAATCAAAGGTTGATTCAATTCATCAGAAGATATGGCGCACGCATGGAGATAGGAGGGGGCGACGTTGAGGGGTGGGGGTGTTCTATTTTGAATCTTTTGAGAAAAATCGAAAGGAATGTTGACATACAACCAGGGGCGGTTTTAGGATCAGACCTTTGGGGGGGCTCAGCCCCCAGAGGGTGGCGTAACTGTAGGGGGGTCCGGGGGCATGCTCCCCCGGAAGAAAATTTTGGGTATTGTGAATTTAAATGCATCAGTCTGGTGCACTTTGGGGGTGCACTTTGACCCAATACTATTGGGGTCAAAGTCACCCAAGTCGCGTATATCACCTTCAGAGAGGCAGGAGCTATGGCCATGCTGCTGGAACATCAGGATTTGAAGTTCTTATGACTTGCAAGACATACAGTTGACAAAACCTTTTTTTATTGCTGAGCCACAAAGACCTATTAATTAGGACATATCTCGGGTTCTATTTGGAGTACAAACATAATTTTGGTATCATTGGAAAGGTAAAACTGTCCTGGGGGGCTGGGATTGAATTTGGGGGGGCTGAAGCCCCCCTAAAAACTGCCTAAAACCGCCACTGCATACAACTAATACCTTTGTTATATTAGTTATAGAATTGAAGCCATCCCCCCCAAAATTCCAATAATAAACCGTGTTAGGACCTATGGAAGCAAGGTTAGGTGCTTTTTAACCGTAGTGTGAGCTATGAGTAGAACACGTTGTTGATGTAGCCCACGAACACTAGGGGGCAGCATCACTCCTTCTGCTGCACAACTCAGGCTGACCAGACTGACACTTCACCTTATTATTACTGATTACTGTTTTCCTATTCCTGTTCCTATCAGAGAGATTTCTTTCCTTGATAATAACATATAACCCTCCCCCTGCTCCTCCGACTAGAACCGTCTGTTACAAACGGTTTTATTTCACGTACTTAACCAACAAAGGCTAAGAATGGTGTTTTGCCATGGCCAACTTAACCTATATCCCTATATATATATTTGAAATGATATTTTTCATGTTCTCAGTATGGACTCAGTGCTGTGCTCATTCCATGCAGGACCTGAGGCATGTTGATATCAGCAGCAAGAAGATCCTGTTTGAGAGCAAACACAAGGAGTGAAGGTCACTAGGGGATTCTTGGTAAGCATTCTTAAAGTGCTATTCAATCCTTCAAAGTTGCTTTGGAGTTATTAGTTTTAGTTTTTTCTTTTCTTTGTTTTTCTTCTGCAGGATTCAGAAGCTGAAGTCAGAAAACGATTGAGAATGAAATGGAGGATGAGCTTGTGTTGTGGTTCTTCGTGTTTCATTCCTCAAGCTCTTTTGTTTTTCCCATACTTGCACAAAGGAGATGCAAGTGGAGCATCAACGTCTCAGTGGAAGGAAGTTGCTTTTTTGTTTTGGCTTAAAGATTAGATAGATATTAGAGAAATTATTGTTTGTTTCTTGGTGGCTAAGACACGGTGAGAGACAACAATACAGAACATATCAGTGAATAGAGTTGCACCAGTGACACACGTATTTCAAGTCTTGAGTAGTTCTGTTTAACTTCAGGGGATTTAATGCACTTTGCACAGATGAAGGCCTCTTGTCTGATAATAACTTTTCTGATTAGCAGAATTTGAAATTCTGGGGCCGTAATTCTGTAAATGAGGGTTTGTGGTTAAAGTGGTTCTTCTTACTGTGCTGCCAAATTTCTGTTTTCTGTTTTATTTGCCTTGTCTTGTATGCTTCAAAGGTAGGTTGCTGCCTGGTGACAAAATAAAATCTTTTATGACAAGCTGTACATCTTTGTGTTTTTGGTGTTTGTTGCCACGGACGACGACCTAGCCAATGAGGAAGGCCTCCATCTGTGTTGTCTCAAAGAAGTGGACCGAGAGGAACTCATACTCTTTAGATAAGAGATATGGCCATGTATCTGTCTAGTGTCACCTCCAGGGCCGTGCATGGTGGCCTACATGGTTAGGCTAGGTGTGTACGTGTGTGTGGTGTGTGTGTGTTCTGCCTGCCTGGGGCAGTATGTGTGTGAGTGTGTTTCTAGATGTATGGTGTCTGTGTCTAGGTGTGTGTGTGTGTGTGTGTGTGTGTGTGTGTGTGTGTGTGTGTGTGTGTGTGTGTGTGTGTGTGTGTGTGTGTGTGTGTGTGTGTGTGTGTGTGTGGTGTGTGTATTTGTGTCTCTACGTGTATGTGTGTGTGTATGTGTATGTGTGTGTGTATGTGTATTTGGTGTGTGCATGTGTATTTGTGTGTGCATGTGTGTGTGTGTGTGTGTCTGCCTGCCTGTCATAGTGTGTTTGTGTGTAATTTTTTCTAGTTCTGTGTCTGTGTGTGTGTCTTGGCATGTTCGTGTTTCTCCGTATGGTGTGTGTGTGTGTGTATTTGTATTTGGTGTGATTCATCAGTGTGTTGGCGTATGTATTTCTAGGTGTGTGTCTATGTGTCTGTCGCAGATGTGTGTATGCGTCTGTGTTTTCCTAGTTGTGTGTGTATCTAGGCTTGTGTATGTGTGTGTGTGCGTGTTCTGTACTGCCCTTATCTCTTAGGTCTCTTAAACACGGTGACTCACAGTCTTACCCCCGGCATCTGAATTCACCTTTTTAGGAGAAGGTTGATAGGAGTGTTACCATGCTATCTCGATGGTTATTAATACACACAATGGGAGAATAGGTCCCCTAGCATTTGACTTTCTCCCTCTGATACCCTCTCTGCCGTGTGCGTGTGTGTGTGTGTGTGTGTGTTCGACCCTTCTGGTCCCTCATTCCCACTGAGGTCTCACAGCCAAAAGGGCCTCTTAGGAGCTCCTGGTTTCTCGGAGAGTCTGTGTTAGCGTTGCCTCTTTCTTCATTCTTTCCATTCTTAACAGGTAGGTTGGGTTTCATCTCCATGACGATAGACGCATGTGTCCAGCTTTAACATCTGGAATATTAGACTGAAGACTTAAGTGCAGGCATAGACCATTGGGAGGCTGTAGATGAGTGGAGCCATGTGATGTGTTTGATGGAGGAGAGTGATGAAGTCTGGTGAATGTTCACTGAATTCTAGCTGCTGAACACGCGCCGCCATGTCGGACAACGAAGAAATAACAGAGGAATACGAAGAGTAAGTCGAGTTCGTTTTGGTGCTATGCAGTCGACAGTTGAATGCACATCTAATCCGTTCGCCTTGGATCGTGTGATGCTGCTTTTGACAATACTTATAGATAGACACTGACATGCTTAGCTTACTGACATTTAATAAATAGTTTGAAAAGCCTACACTATATAAAAACTGCTTTTTTTTTGTCTCCTGAGGGCCGCTGTAACAACCATTCTTCTCTCATTTTCAGGGAAGTCGAAGAAGGTAAGAAGTCTCCATCAAGATCCAAATATTTTGATATCTGGTATTGTGTCCACATGCCCTGTACAGTTGAGAATACATGACAGAAACTGTTTCATTAGCGTGCAGTCCTGATCATAGACGTAAAACTAAGCTTTTACATAGGTTAAGTAATGGAAAAGAACCAGTTCTGTGAGAATATGAACCCACATTAATTCCATAGCTGCAGGTAGTAATGCGTCTTGCAGGGTAAACTCTTAATGTGCGATAATGTTTACCTGTTTGAAGTGTAATGATATATCATTTTTTGAGAAAAGTTTTTTTCCCATAGTGCTTTACATTTTAATAGTTTTCTAGTTGAACTTAGTTCAACCCTAACCCGTTTCTTGTAATGCTTGCTTTTCTCTGAATGTTGATTAGAGGAAGAAGCCACTGAAGGTATGTGGAGTTCTCCATGACTCATACAACACTGTGTTTGTTGTTTTTTACATACATTCATCAAATACTTGAACAGCAGCTTTTGTATAACTGCTGGTCTATTGTGCGTAGGTAAAGCTTCATAGAAAGAAAGACCTAGTGTTAAGTTGAATCAAAAGTGCCTTTAAACATGGGGAGATGAAGCGAGCACACCTTCCTCTTGCTACATTTATCTGTGACTCTTCCAAGGTCATATTGGCTGAGGTAATACAACTAATACATACGGACCACTCACAACTGATAAGAGAGTGAACACACACACACACACACACACACACACACACACACACACACACACACACACACACACACACACACACACACACACACACACACACACACACACACACACACACACACACACCCCCCCCACACCACACACACACACACACAACACACCCACACGTTTTCTTTTTGTCTGTGGTTGTGTGAGTGTGTGTGTGTGTGTGTGTGTGTGTGTGTGTGTGTGTGTGTGTGTGTGTGTGTGTGTGTGTGTGTGTGTGTGTGTGTGTGTGTGTGTGTGTGTGTGTGTGTGTGTGTGTGCGCCGGCGTGCGTGCGTGTGTGTGTGGGTGTAAGTACGAGGCCAGCACTCTGTTATCTGGGGGCTATGTTATCCACGCTATCTAACAGGGGAAGTTCCTCTCCACTTTCCACCACGCATCACATAACGCAAAACAGGCTTGATTAAAAGTTATGCAGCAAGAGGGAGGAGTAAGGGTGGGGTGGATTAGCGGTAACAGGGTGTGGCGGCAGGATGGTTGCGGGTGTGGCAGTTGAAGCTTTTAGATTGAACCGATCTCACAGCTGTCCCACACGTCACATTTTTTTATCATTCATATGGCGCAATATTTGTGAGTTTGACACTTGGTTCACCAACCCCCCCCCCTCCACCCCAAGAGGCCCCAGAGGAGGAGCAAGAGCCGGAGGAGGAGCTACAACAGGAAGGGGAGGATCCTGAGGTGGAGGAGGAGCTAGAGGAAGAGACCAATGAGGAACAAGGTGAGCGGAGGTTAACGCTTTAACTATTTCATTATTATAAAACAGATAACGATTGGATTGCCTTGTTTGTACATCATTCCAGACTTGAAATGAAGGTTTAAGGAAGGTTTTAAGGAACAGAAAAATCATCCACCCATAGTGCAACTGCAGTATTCAAGTATTTCATTTCAAAATCAGATGTAATAGAGCTATGTTAAAGCAAATCTGAGTGGAATGAGTTTATACGCTCGTGAAACTTTGTGACATATGGATCGTTTCTTCTACAATATCCATATGCTAAGAAGATATATATATAGATATTTATGAGTCTATCCATATGTTATGAAGACATGGATAGACTCCATAGAATTAAAATACTTGTTATTCAGGGTGACGCCAGTAAATTAATGAAAAAAGCTTTCTCTTTGCCAAAAATATTCTTCACTCAAATAATGGGATCTGATATCCCCTCAGGGCCTCGTATATCAGACAGCATGATCAACATCCTTCTTCAGTCAGTATGCTCAGGATGCTTCACATTGCCCTTGAGCCTGAACCTCATGTTACCCTCTCAGGAGATCTACAGGTTTAAAGCGGCGTAGAATTTCAGTTCTACGCCGGTAGATGGTTTGCGGTGATGATAATAATCGCGGAAAAAAAATACACAAATCACTTCGAATAATGCTTGAGAATTCTGCTCCATTCTGAACGGGTAGCAAAATGTGTCAAATATGTGGGTCATCCAAAGTTACCCTTGGCCTAGTGTGTGAGGCCGTTGTGTAAATCATGTTCACAGAACTCTGGTGTTCAGGTTTTGCTCGGGGCACCTTTCAGACACGGCGTGTCTCTGCTGTGGTTTCTTTCAGATGGTGAAGATGAGGCCGCGGAGGATGAAGGAGGTAACGTTGTCTAATCGTTATCGCTATCTGAAAGACGTCCTACTGTTTGTCTTGGACCCTCTTGCTGTGCCAAGAGATGAGGCAAATCAGTTCATCTCGGGATGAGGTTTATGTATTTGTTGGAACGTGTTTGTGCCGTTGTTTGGATGTGGTTGATTGATCCCTGAAAGATATCTATCTCATTGTGATTTTGCTTTGTCCCTTGTGATACACAGAAGAAGAAGCAAAGCCTAAATTCAAGTAAGTTGGTGGTAAAGACCGATATACATGCATGCACGCACGCAGGCACACGTACTTATGTCTATCTCCTTGTTTTCCCACAGGCCGTTCATCATGCCTAACCTCATACCACCCAAGATACCAGACGGAGAGAAGGTGGACTTTG
>OLKM01000832.1:74010-81510 GCA_900291075.1 Melanogrammus aeglefinus
GACAGACTGTATATTGAACTTTATCTAACCATATTTATCTAATTATCTATGTCACTCAGAGATTGTTACTGAAAATATCTATTTCTCAAACTAGTGATTTCCCTCAAGCAGCGGCAGTGACATAACCTTTTATATGATCAGTTTAACAAGCAATTATCTGATTCTTGTCTGACGTTTTATGAGGAATAAATGGTGCAATTCATAATTGCAAATAATGACTCCATTTTATTAGCAATGAAACAAAACATTGACTTGAAACCACAAAATGGGTTTCAGTTTGAAATGAACAACAAAAGTTGACGCAGTGCCTTCTGCTTAAAAAATATATATCACAGAAGACACGATTTCAGTGGGTGGAATACAAATAAGGGGGTTTGTATGTCTGTGTGTACATGGTAGCTTTTATTTAGCTAATATTTGAACATCTCCTTGACACAGTTCTTAGAGTTTTCTCGTCAAACCACCGTGACACACATAAAATACAGGGTTCAGTATTAATGTCTTTGATATTTCCTCTCCATACAACTTGAACAGCTAAGCATTCGATGAATCTAAAATCAAACAATGTTCTGTTAGCATGAAAACAAAAGATTTGAGAACCATTGGATAATATTGCAACACTGTACAACAGTAAAAACAAAAAAAAGCACAGTGAAAATGCTTCATCTGCTTGATGCAGTGTTCAGTTTCAGAGTTTGCTCTGTATCCAAAGGAAATGCTTATTTTTTTTAGGGATATAGACTCAAATAAGCCAAAAGTACAACTATACAACGGTTAGTCGTACAGTACATTTTAATCTGTTTTCCTCTCAAACTGTCCTAATAGATGTAGCCTTCAAATGTGCCATTGGGAATCCCTTGAATGAATCTCCGTAACAGCTGGGTTTGTGGTGCCTTCAAGCGTGTTCACTCGAGACACGGCCGCTGTGCATTCAGGGAAGGGAGTGGCCGGCCAGTCTCGTGGCAGTTTGCCTCGGAGGAGAAATGCTCCCAAATGGGAGTTCCACTAACTTATGTTTGGGATAAAGACAACGCCTGTTGCTCTACCAGCCCTACCGAACAACCACCTGTATTTCAAACCCCCATTTTTTTCCAACCTCTCTCGGACCCTCCTCCTCCCCCCTATCTCATTCTTCCCCCCGTTTCGGAATTCTAACAACTCCACGAGACGTAAATCCCCAGAGCTCTGAACCTAACTTCTCCAGTTCTCCATCCCTCAGCCACCCGCTCACAACAGACTCCTTATCGATAAACCAACTGAACGGTGTGCCATCGAAGGCGTGGTGTGTACTCGTGAAGTTTAGATTCTTCCACCGCTGACCCTCACATGCCGCATGAAGTAGCGATTGAACTGACAGATAAGCAGTTCTGTGCAAAAAAGCCATCACGCACGTGCTCTCCCACCACCAAGTCTGAGCTGAATACACCTCTGTAGCTGGACTAAACGGTGTGCTTTTCTCTTGTATTGCAAGGACAACTTCCATGGTCAACTCTGGCCCCTGGGAATAATCTTAACACTGACTCAAAACACAAGCATAACTTCCCACACACATTCACCATCTATTTACACAAATAGAAATATGTCCAAGTTAAATACATCATCGCAATGATATCAAAAAGAAAAACATGCAGGCAACTTGATGGTCATGAACGAATGCGACCTCAATCAAAGATCAATGACTAAGCAGATAATTGTTAGGTTCTTTCAAAAATCAACAACTGTGTAGCAAAAGCTGGAATATGAAGACTGGTTTCCAGTTCCCCTCACGGCAAGGGTGTGGCCACGGTGGTGTATAAACTTGCAAGCTAGATCTGCAGGCACACAAACACACACACACACACACACACACACACACACACACACACACACACACACACACACACACACACACACACACACACACACACACACACACACACACACACACACACACACACACACACACACACACACACACAAGACAGAGAGGGAAGGAGAGACGTCATAAGACCAAAAAGCAAAGAGCGATGTGTATCCAACACAATGCAGAGATCCAAACAGAATAAACAGAACCAAAGAGAAACCTACTTTGGTATCTCCTTGAGAGGGCGGGTGGGCTTATTCCACAACCTGCACTGACTTGCGGGCGGCTGCGGTGACATCGTTGATGAACAGGGATTTGCCCAGGCTCAACTGTGGATCCAAAAGGCATAAACAGGTTGTTATCAACATATTCAATTTAAATCTGCGAGACGCCAGCAAGCATCGCTCCGCTACTCCTCGACACACCCTTGTATGTCCATGTTGATGAGCGCCATTTCATTTTGATTGTATCCTCTGTGGTGTCCTACTTTGTATTGTGTCCTCCAAGTATCCTGGAGGTTCTTGGAAAGCATTATTCAAATAAAATGGATTACTGTTCATGGCTGAACTCACGGAAGCCGCAAAACAGAAGTCCCTTCTATCTGAGAGCTAAAAGGTTGACCACAGTCTCACTGGTTTCATCCGTTCCATCTGGTACATGCTTTGTGACAGTCGTGTAGACAATTATTTGGATTTAGCTTGTACTTAGTAACACAGGATAACTGTGTTTGTTTAGACTTTTCTCATCCGTGTCTTCGTTTGTCTGCGCTGCAGTAGCCGAGCTGTAAGAACGAGTTTCCCAGGATTCCTGTGTGATGGCTTTCAACTAGAGGCTAAGATTAGGGAGGCGGGCGGTGGGTGGAAAGGGAAGGCGCAGCGCTTGGGTGGAGCCGGAGAGGTGAAAGTGTTGTCTCTCGGAAGGAGAGAAGAAAGCCAATGATTCAGTTAGCATGTGTGGACCTGCTCATCCATTACAAAGGCTGAGTAGAAGTGTGAGTGTGTTTCTGTGTGTTTAGGACTGTTTGTCTGAGTTTGTGCGTGTTTGTATTTGTGATTGCTTATTTATTTATGATTGATTGATAGCGTGCGTGCGTGCGTGTGTGTGTGTGTACCTTTTTTAGGCCCCCCTGCAGACTCTTCTCATTCCACAGGCTGTAGAGGAGCAGTGAGGCTGCCTTGCTTCCTTTGGGAAAGGATCTAATGGGGAGAGGTCATGCCTGGTTTATGTTTTGCAAAAAAAACAACTCACCACTTCCATCTGTGTAACATACAGGTGTTTGATCATGTAATAAGCGTTTATACAGCAACAAGCCCCATCAGGAACAAAGGGCTCTAACTACACACTCAGATGGTTCAGTGAATCCGTCTTGCCTGTCACTCAAATGATGACACAGCAGATAAAAATGTAGGGCGGGAGGGTGCATAGTGGGAGGAAACATTTTTGTTTTGGAATTTATTTTCAAAATCTTGCTCTCTTGTACGTTCTTGTGCTCGCTCTCTTTATCACGCCCACATTTTACACACTGCCGTTATGACGGCGTGTAGCTAAAATAATTTAGGGTGAGTTGTTTACGTATTTAAGAGAAACATATGCATAACTAAATATTAATAACAGTACTATTCAGCCATATGTATAGGAGCAACGTTGACAACACCTTGTGTACGCAAGTGTAAAGTTTTACGTGTTCTCGCTTAGGTCAGCCAGCGATGTCACCAGCTCGGTGGACAGGATCTTCTTGCTGACGTCGTTGTCAGCCGTCAGCAGGGACCGGAAGTTGTTGCAGGAGTTGGCTATGGTATCGTCGTTGTTTCCCATCCCAGACGTGCCGGAGGACAGGAGGCCGGCGAGGTCGGGGAGCAACTGCTTAGCTGCAAGAGAAACAACGCAACGCGGTGACGGAATGGACCCGCTGGTGGGGGGGCAGGGACTGTTGGCTTTTGGACCAACGGGGGTTCAGAGATCCCGATTCAGAGATTTGTTCATCCTGAGGGTAATCGTGACCGTCTCAATTGCTCAGCTTAAGATATAAAAATGATAATAAAAACGAATTAATTAAAGGCAAAACAATAAAAAATTGACTTAACTACAAAGTGGCTTGAATGCAGGGATATGACATGACACTTGGAACTATTGAGACGTGAAGACGTCTCACTGAGTAACGCCATCAGACGTGTTAATGAAGGATGGTGGGGGTCCGAGTGAAGGTGGATGCAGACCGTGGATCTGGAGGTTCAATCTTTACTGCACCACATTGTTTCTCTTTCTTCTGACAAAATGTTTCTTACTGTAAGTCGCTTTTGCTAAAAGCCTCTGCTAAATGCCCTTAACGTGATGCTAATGGAAGGGGGCCTCTCACCTATGGAGGACTGGATGCTGGGGGAGCGGGACATGTTACCCATGAGGCACATGGCGCTCTTCTGCAGCGTGGGGTTGTCGGAGCGCAGCAGTGGGCTGACGGTCGGCATGGCTGCCAGCTTCTGGACCAGGATCTGGCTGATGGCACTGGAGGCCTGAGTCACAGGGAGACGAGGGGGGGAGGGCCAGAGGAGCTGCTTAGGATTGACCAGGGGAAGACGCACATGGAAACCTGATGGGCTGCAAATTAACAGTTACATGATGAGGAGGATTGGAGGAGAGGTCTTAATGCTAGGCTGTTGTTACTTGCTTGTAGTCCTACTTCTTCAAGTAGTCCTGATTCTCTCCCCCTAGAATTGTCCCTCACCACCCCCCCCCCCACCCCCCCCCATCTCCCCGTCTCTCTCACCGGACCCTTTTTGGCAGTGAGGTTCTGCAGGGCACCGATGCAGGCCTGCTGGGTGGAGTCATTGAGGGACATGCCCAGCAGAGACAGGTAGGTCCCCATGGCCTTGGGGTGGCACAGCCAGTCGACTCCAGACGGCAGGCTGTCGTCATTCATGCTCTTGTTCATATCGAACTGGGTCTGAAAGGAAAAATACCAACAAGACGGATGAGGGTTGACTTATAGCCACATGCAAACTCAGCACCTAATTAAGCAGGTTACAATGTGCTTATGTTCAATGGGCCGTTGACAGTACCGGAATAAGCTAATAGGATGAATGTGTAATGTGCAAAGGAGCAGACGTCAAAACTACTCTCTCTCTGAAATGTATATACAAAAGAAGTTAGGCATCACAATTTATTCAAAACCAATTTGCAACCTATATATTGTGTCTTGTAAAAAATATTTTGGGGACCTACTGACTCAGAATATAGGACATGCCCTGGTCTCAAAGCCTCATAGAATGTGTGAGTGTGTTTGTGTGAGTGTGTGTGTGTGTGTGTGTGTGTGTGTGTGTGTGTGTGTGTGTGTGTGTGTGTGTGTGTGTGTGTGTGTGTGTGTGTGTGTGTGTGTGTGTGTGTGTGTGTGTGTGTGTGTGTGTGTGTGTGTGTGTGTGTGTTGTGTGTGTGTGCATGCGTGCGTGCGTGAGGGAGTGACTGAGTGAGTGAGTTTATGTGTGTCTCTGTGTGTGTGCAAGCCTGTATGTTCAGTGTGTGTGTTCAGAGTCCATGCTCGCTTACCTCTTTCAGCTTGCTGCTCTTGGGGCTAAAGCAGCCCACGTTGGAGCTGTCCTTGGCCCCGAGGGATACGGGGCTGGGGGGGGGGCTAAACTTGGAGAAGCAACCCGGGGACTCGGTCTCCAGCTGGTAAGTCAGGTTGTGGAGAATACACGCGCAGTTCTCCACTGACTGAAGGTGGAGAGAGAGATAGAGACACACACACACGCACACACAGGATGAATAGCACTGGAGATATGCAACACAACATCACACTGACGCACTATAATCGGTCAAAGTAGTGAGGTTGATATTATGGGATGTTGTGCCCAGAGATGGCCAATCACTGCGTATAGTGCTGATTAGGTACAAGGTGTATCGTGAATTTCCTTCCAAGGATAAATATACTGTTTTTATCTTCTTCCCTGTTACTAGACTTAGCAGATGCTATTATCCTAAGCAACTAACAGTACATATTCTTCAATCAAGAGCAGGGAGGATATTCATCTCAGTGTCCTCAAAATCTCTGGCGGTGGGGTGCAGTGAGTCAGACACCATCCCTAAAAGGGTCTGTGTTTGAGTCAGGGAGCGGGGGTTACCTTGTCATCAGGGTTGTCCTCAGCCACACAGGACTGGACGTATCTCATCAGGGCGTCAATGAGGCCATCGCATTCTCTCATCGTCTGTCTCTGTTTCTTCTCCTTGGCACAGCTCAGGTTCCTAGACACACACACACACACACACACACACACACACACACACACACACACACACACACACACACACACACACACACACACACACACACACACACACACACACACACACACATTAATACACGTGCACCCACACCCAACCACACACACAAAAAAAAGTAAAGCACACACACACATGTCATACTGGGGAAGACACATTTTGTGATGACAAAGAAATGCACCAACATGCACCAACAGCTTCAATCATTGCGGTATAAATCATCTGCATTTTTTATGACGCCTTCTGTAATCGGTGCACTAGCTGTCGTGCAAGCCCACATCCTGGGCACATAAAGCAACTCAGGGCTCAGGAATGAAGTCTTCTCTCTCTCTCAAAGGGGAGAAATGGAATCAACAGGTTCCAGTTGGCTGAGGAACTGATCAAACCACCTGAGAAACAGACGAAGCAGACGGCCAACCAACCAATCCACTGGCAGATAAGTAAGGAGACACAACCTTTGAAAGGTGCATCATGCAACATTTACAGCTTCTTACATTAGCTTGAAATGCGTTCTAAAACACTTTCAAGTCAAACCTTTGTACAAAGAGCCTTGCTTTTTGAGGGTTGGTGGGCTGAAGAGAGAGTAAGGAGAGGGAGGGCTGAGGGGCACACGTTCGTTTTCTCAAAATGTAAACTTGATTTGACATCGCTAATCAAACATATTGTGCCTTTATCAGGGCCAAGTTTAACCGATTGACAGGCAGACAGCTAGACAGACGACAGCGAGATAGACAGACAGGCAAATATGCAGGAAGAAAGACAGACACAGAGAGTCAGGCTGGATAGAAAGATGCAGAGATGGATCAACAGACCGACAAGACAGACTGGAAAGAAAGATTGACAGACAGACGGACAAACAGACAGACAGGCAGACGGAAGCCTCGTTTACCGCAGGCAGCCGGTGGCGCTGAAGAAGACATCAGGGTGTATGTTGTTGGTGACGCTGCTCTCGGACCAGCAGGTGAAGGGGACCAACACGCTGTCAGTGAGCACTGGCAGGGCCGAGCCAATCAGCTCATTCTTCATCCCGTCCTCTGAGGACATGTTCCACAGCAAGCCTACCCAGAGAGAAGCATACAGGGCGGGCTTGAATCTCTCAGGGTCAAAATGTCTTCCAGCGGGCTCGGGGGGATTCTTGTATTTGGAGCATGTACTTAAAGAGCAGGTAAGGGCTTAGGCTTCTTGCACCAGGATGCCTACAGGTGAGACAGCGGTCAGTTGGGCTTAAAGAATATTTTACAACCAAACCCGAACAGCGTGGGCACATTTTCATTCACATTTTTATCTAGAATATCTATGTCTATTTGTCGGGCCCTGGGGGTTGGGGTGGGGGGGCTGTGTTACCGGTGATCTGCTTCTGGGTCTCGGTGGAGTTGGTCTCCTTC
>OLKM01000832.1:86510-139010 GCA_900291075.1 Melanogrammus aeglefinus
GACTCAACGACTAAAACAAGGACGCAGGATCAGTGGCGTGAATATATTTTATTTCAGGAGCACGTTAAGCATCAAGGAGGTGGGATGACGGGGATTGAACTCTCCTGTTGAGGTGTGCTTTTTTACGCGCCATAGCAACTACAAGATTGTAACCGTAACTATGTGATGTGTCTGCAGAACATTTCAGGAAAAAGGGGGTGTGATCTAGTCAGACTGAATGATTCATAGATCATTGTGTTTTGCTTAATGTGTTCCATCTGACTGTGGGAAAAAATGATTAACTGTTAAGGAGAGGAACAACACACATGATCATTATTATTTCAGTGCTTGTACTGGGATGATTGGAAACTATAGATAAGGCCTCCAGTTGAAAACAGATCTTTTGTCAAATTGAATACACTCATTGGAAATATGAACAATATATACAATGTTTGTCAAACATTGTCCAACACTGTGGTGAGTATTAAGTCACATTGTAAAGTGCTGGTAAGACAATACGAAAAAGAGCATAGACAAATAATTTGTTATAAATGGGTGGCCAAGCCAAAAAATCTGGTTTAAAAACTTTTTGGTACCAGGTAGCCAACGTAAAAAAATTGATATGTGTAGAAAGCAGTTTGTCGAAACAGGGAGACAGACATGACGTCATCCAGGAACTTTAATACCATAATCAAATGCTGTTGGTTTGCCAAAATAACACAACATGTATCAGCACACCTGTGTCGAAAACAAAGGTGGGTGTTGTCATGGTTGCAAAAATGATAAACTATTATCAGACTGATAGAGGTCCACATCACACCACGCAAGCGACCATCCTTCCCTTAAATAACTGGATTTAAAGGGCTGTATGGAAATAGACCAATTCTCGCACACTTGTTGATATGCACATTTGAGTCATGTTTTCTTCTTCCGTCGCACCAGGGAAACGGGAAAGGATAACCCCAATAGTACATGTTTGGCTTCACAGGAGACAGGCCCTCAAGTAAACAATGAAATCAAACTTTTAACTAGGCCTAAACGGTAGTCAGCACTCCAAAATCCAGCCATCAAAGTTTGGCAAAAATAAATGTTTAACTAATATAATGCTTTAGGCTACCTTTTACTGTTTGGCATTAACTATTATTATAATAAGGCTATTAGGCTAAATATTTTTAAATAATAAAAAACATTAAGTATTACGTATAGGATGTTTAGAACAATAATAGGTCGTAGGAACTATCTAATATTTGTATATAATCTTGTGTCCATACTTGTCGGAGACCGCGTCCCGCTTTTCCCTTGTTTCGACTTGCTCCTCTTGATAGTGTGAACTTGATCCAGGACACGCTGCTGCCCGGTCCGCAGCTTGTTATCCGTCGGCACCGCCAGGGACGTATCGTCGATGATCGCGCCAGACGTCGCCGAACGTAACGGATCCGCCATTGTTTATGCTCTTGTAAGAGTTGAAATCCAAGATATATATGATATAAAGAATGATTCCAGGTGAAGTAAGCGATATATGCTTCGAGGCAATGCAGCGACCACAATGGTAACGCCAAATAGATTTCTCTCAGCAGCATGGAGGAGACCCGCCCTTTGAACCGCGCCCCGCCGGTGTGGGAGTGTTCACATGCAGGTGCAGAATGACAAGAGAGCCGCGGGCGGACCAGACAGTGGAAGCACTAGACCCACTATATGTTCTGCTCCATTTATCCAATTTTGACAACGTGACATGATGACATGGCTAAGCTAACAACATAAACAAGAGGAGCTAGGAAAGGAAATGAACTGCGTGTTTAACTTCAGAAGGGCCAAACGTGTGGCTACACACAGCACTACAAAAGTAGTCAACCGTTGCACCAACTGGCCTTAGCGTTCTTTTCTCCAAGGCGTAAATCCCACGCCTGGTCAGGGGGAGACGTAGAGTCGAAATTGACAACATGTAGTAGAAGATTTTTGACAAAGTTTAAATAGAGCATAATTCACATGGGGAAATTAGTTATTTTGTTCAACCAGAATATTGGTATGGCATGGTATCTGCTGCAGGTATTTTCCCACCACACCCTGATTCAGAACTACACCAAGCCAATAAATAGGCGTGCAGGGCAATCATTTTACTACATGTTGGCCTGCTGGTGGGATTTCCTGATAGCGGCATAGCAAACGTTGGAGCATGCTTGCATACATTAAACAATACTAGGGCATGTCAAACATTTGTATTTGCATGAGTGATGTAGGCCTATGTCAGGCACTACAACGGATGTTTGTCAATACAATACAAAAAGTATATGACTAAGATAAGATACAATGAGAGGACATGTGTTGTATCAGGGAAAACTGATGAACAAGTAAATGCTATCAGTCCATACTGCCACTCGCCTAATTTCATTTTTTCAGAGTCACAAACAAACACAACCTGTTAACTTCTGAACCCCCCAACCCCTCCCATTCTTTGATATTGGCAAACTTGTACAAACAACTTCAAAAACACACCCTTTCCCTAGGCAATGGTGCGCAGTGACGGATAATTATTGTGTGGATTTAATTTCCACCTTGATTATTCAATTTCAACCCAACTCCCTCATTGGGTTGATAGTTGGGTTAGGCTACTGTAGAGAGAGAGAGAGAGAGAGAGAGAGAGAGAGAGAGAGAGAGAGAGAGAGAGAGAGAAGAGAGAGAGAGAGAGAGAGAGAGAGAGAGAGAGAGAGAGAGAGAGAGAGAGAGAGAGAGAGAGAGAGAGAGAGAGAGAGAGAGAGAGAGAGAGAGAGAGAGAGAGAGAGAGAGAGAGAGAGAGAGAGAGAGGAGAGAGAGAGAGAGAGAGAGAGAGGAGAGAGAGAGAGAGAGAGAGAGAGAGAGAGAGAGAGAGAGAAGAGAGAGAGAGAGAGAGAGAGAGAGAGAGAGAGAGAGAGAGAGAGAGAGAGAGAGAGAGAGAGAGAGAGAGAGAGAGAGATATAAACGAAGTGCTGTGCACATTTTGTGAGCAACTTATAAATCTTTAAATAGGAGGTTCAACACACTGAATGAGTTACGTTAACCCTGCGGTGGTAAAAGTTCTCACACCTCTAAAATGCTCATGCAATTTACATTGTTTAATTAGATAAATTATATATTATGGATAATATGATACCTAATTATGATAATTGTGATATCTGGGTTTTTATTACTAACAGCTGGTTCAGACGTAAAGGGTGAACATGGTGTTATGTGTGTCTTAAGACCCTATACTCATTCTATGTTATCAAAATGATTTATGCTTCATAAATTACAAACAAAAATTATTCCTTCTCTTAATTGATCCTTAAGAGACTACAGTATCCGGTCAAGTTGTAACCTTAGTTTTACTGTATATTTTCTACCCCAGATAAGGAGAGTTATATTGTGGATAGCTTTAGAGCAGGGTTCCCCAATTAGTTTTTCCAGAGGGCCAAATTTGGTGAAGCATGCCATGCCAAGGGCTGAATTGTTGTTTTATTTTTCTAATTCGCCATTTTTATGTGCAAATTTAGCTTCAATTATAATTACTGTTTTAGCGATACTGCAGGAGGGTTAGATCAATTAGGTTTAAATAGCAGAATGGTGCATCGATGAGAATGCAAGGAATGAGGAGGAGGAGACTTGTTTGCTCCAGACTATATCATGTTCAGCCTTGTTTATTTAAATAATGTACTAATATACTGTACTAATACTAATGTCTTTCAGTTTCTATAAAACAGTAAAATAAAAACACCTTTAGTTCTATGAAGCATAGTAAATAAATAACTACAGGCTAAACAACATATAGAGCAAGCCTATAAATAAATCAAACAGAGCTGCAATCATAATACAGAAAAAAAGTAATTAATTGGGGTTCACTGCTTGAGTCTGACCTTTCATCTGAGAGGAAAATGTACCAACTGCAACGGTGGTATACTTCTAGTACGGTGACGGCTGGCAGCTTTCATACGTTGATGACTATTCAGTAATACATGCTAAAACATATTTTTTCCATCATATCTGCAAGTTACTGAACCAACAAGCCTGTTTTTTGACAGCGGTATTATTAAACGCACAGGTTAATGTGACTGGTGCAGGCACAGTCAGTGTTGTAAACCAAGCTATGAACCCACATAAATTATGATTTTATATCACTAATGATTTATCACATGCCATGGCTTCTCATTGTTCATTGCCTTTCGGTTGTTTTTGTGTCATTTAAGTTTAACTACATAAATGGCTTACATGCTTGCGGGTGCCATGTGTTATGACTCAAATGGAGCGAATAGCTTTCTATATTCTCCTTGTATTTATCATAAGAGTCTAGGGTGTAGCCTAATTAATGTATATTGTCTATTCTATGCAGAAGATTATGTATTTTAAACACTGACTATTTCAGGCTTAATTAAACCATAACTTTATTAGCAATTTGTGTGTTTATTAGCAATTTGTGTTGTGTTGTACCAACACATTGATACAAGTATGTGTGTAGTACCCCATTAATCAATCAATTTTCATTCAAATAAAGAGCTCACCGTACGATTTAGAATGGCATATTTCCTAAAAATAAAGTGAAATAAATTTGAAAGAGCAAGGAGTAACCTTCAGCACTCCCCCATGTCACCTCTGTAACTTAACTAGAATAAGGACAGTCAATTCAGACCAAATCCTACAATAGGTCCCGTTATGATTTATAAAGCCTTACAGATATTAAGGATTAAATGGCTTACGCGTCTGAAATCGGAGTCTCTAGACAGTGCAACACCACCATCTAGTGGGACAATTTTGCAAAACCCATCAATTACACTGAAAGGGACATTATTTCAGGAGTATCAAGTATTTTTGAATGAATTCAGTGTGACCCATGCTTGTTGGGCTTCTATCTGAAATCATGCCTGAACAACAAAGGAGTGACAGATGTTGATAATGCTGCCCTGTACAAGACACTTAATATTTTAATACAACAGTTATATAGTAAATCGATTTAAATTCTCTAGACAGAAGGGACAGAGGGCAAAGTAATGGCAAGTTAAAGGCAAAGAAATCGTTAGGGTGAAGTTGCAGTTTTCAATAAGCCCACTAATAATACTGGTAAAAGGGTAAATGCCACACAGTACAATTACAAAAGTTGTTTGAAATTTCCATACCTTTCCAAAGACAAATCTGATTCCGTTCTTAAGGCCTGATACTTCCGAAAATGGGCGGGATAAAAAATTAAGTTACAATCTAATGATCTGTAGGCACAATGTGATTTTTATTTTATACAGCGTTGAGACTACAGATTGCACTGAGCAGACTTGACCGGAGGAGTGATTAGGCAGAATCAAAATACTGCACACGACACAGCCTACTGTTACAGGGCGAGACACTCTGATGGAAGTCCTTCTCTTTGCTAGGACTGCTCCGCTCCTCATCCGTGACTGATGCGGTGTGAAACATCATCATCAACACCGTAGCTCTTCACATCCATCATATACAACATCTCAAGTCAAATCATTGTCAACAGAACAAAAGACGCCTGTATGAGGAAAATAAAAATGGCTAAAATTAAAAGCCTAGGCTGACAAACATATTTTTTTTTACAGTTAGGCGTAGTTATATATCATAATCAATGCACAAAAAAAAACCCAAAAACATACCGGTATGCAAATAGCGGTATCATTATTCCTTAGTGTTGTCATGGCGATATGTACACCAGTGCACTTTAGTGGTGACCATAATATTGGTCTGTGCCTCGATGTCTTGCATACATTATAAAAAAAGAAAAGAAAGGAAAGAGCCAAAATACACGTCTTGCTTTTTTTGTTTTTGCAGTGACACTTCAAGCCGTGTTAATAAAATACAAAATAAAACAAAAATAATTCACCTATACAAAACGAGTCCGTTTATCTCAATTTGGCTTATGAACAGTACCGTTTAGAGTGTAGTGTTTATATCCATCAGATCAGTGCTCCTACGGTTAAGGCTTGAGTGAACCATTAACACATTCTGATATCCAACCCGTGTGGAGGTAGAAATACTGCATCAAACCGATAGAACAGCAGGGGGGCCAGAGCCTCTAATGCTACCCACGTGTGAAAAACAGAAAGGCTGAGAACGATGTGGTGGATGGTTATCTGATGAAAACGGCCGGGGACCTCTTTGGGCTATTGTGATTCAGTTAAGAAGGCGATTCAATATGTCCACCGTACCCAAAATGTGCTAACCCTGTGGCCAATACATATTTCTTTCTTTCTAAAAGACGACTGTTCTGTCGATGATATCCTCAACACGGACTAGGTCCGTTCACCCACGTTGCAATTAAAAAGGTTTCCAATTTACCCTGTTTAGATTCATTGTTTGTGTTCTCATCGTATTATCAATATAAAAGTCTGTAGTCCAACATGTATTCCCAAGGTCCTCTCTAAGTTTTGAATTTCACAAGAATAAAAAAGAAAACACTATAAAATACATTTTTTTTGTCCATCATTCAGAGCAAATGAAGATGTCACCACTCACGTCTAAAAGTTCTAAAACAAGTTTGTGCCGATGAAGATGGCAGTTGACATGGCCGGGGAAACTATTCTAGTTATTAATGGTACAGGAGCACTGTGTTGGAGAAACGCGAAGCGCGTGTGTAGAAGTAGTGTTATCCTACAAGACGAGTGTCATAAGCTTAATCGGTAACGGTGGGGTGGTGGTGGCATGCGCTGCGCTAGTCTTTGACTAGCCGGTAAACGTGGTACTGGGCTCCGTGCTCACTGGTGGACACCTCAAATACGAAGGCGATGCACAGCAACGTCTCCTGAGTCTCTCTGTTGGACACCACCTGGGGGACACACACACACACACAACCACGGGTTAGACCCTTCAGCAACACACACAGAAAGCAAACCAAACTCGTGGTGGAGCAGAGCAATCTAGTGATCGGAGGGTTTGATTCCCAGCAGAAAGGTCTGGGGATTGAGTCCCAGTTTAGACAGTCTTATCTGTTTGCATCCTTAACAAGATGCGTTGCCTGCTCTTGGATGACACTATACATTTTTCACTTTCAAGTCGTCTTGTATATTGTCTGTTAAGCGACCAAATAGTTGGCTCTTACAGAAAATAATCGCGTGGGGTCATGAGCAGAGAAGCTGGACTATGTTTTTTTGTGCGTCTAACCATGTGAGTGAGTGATGGTGTAGACTTGCCTGCAGGATGGTAAAGTTCTCCAGCACGCTGTTCATCATGTACTTCTCTGGTAGCTGCTTGAGTTTGTGGATGAAGTTGATCATGTATTCACACATGGGCGAGCGGTGGATGCGGAACATGCACTTCCCCCCTTCCACCTGTGCATATTCAGTCTAGGAGGGGAGAGAACACATACACCTCATCATCTCCCTCTGAGGATCCTAATTATCATACATGTATAACGACGCAAGATACACACACAAGCAGGCTCACGGTGTGAGAATACAACAAACTAGATTATGAATCCTGTCTTTGATTTGGCTCAAACCATTTTGAATACATGGGCGCCATGTACTGTAAATGTAGGCGTTGACCAAGGTGAAAACATCTCGGCTGTGCATTGTTCTAAAATCTTAAAACATAGTGCATGATGATGTCCTCCTCACCTCCACCTTCTCCACCACCTGCTTGCCGAAGGAGCACACCTTGGTGGAGACGCTGATGGTGATGTTGTCAGCGCCGCTGTACTGGCTGCTGACGCCGTAGAACACTGCAGAGCCCTCGTCTCCATCCGGACTCAGGTCCGCCTGGGGGTGGAGGAGAAGAACAGAGAGCAGTCCCTGTTTACTAGGACTCCAGAAACGTCCATCCAAAGCGACTGAATGCGTCACAGATACAGGTCACCAAGGAGCAGATGGGGTGAGGTCTCGGGGTACGTGGGGTCGTGAACACATGTCACAGGAGACTTCAAAATACAACAAGATAACATAAAAGGTTCATCTCTTTATGGTTTCTTACTTTGATTAGTCGAGGCAAGGCCACAGGGTCATTCATCTCGTTGGGAGAAGTTCAGTGATAAAACCATGATGAAACCGCATAATTCTGTCACCTCTTATCCGTGACAGGATGAGAGCCTTGTCGCCTACACCTATAGAGCTCTTTGCAGTAACAGCAGTTGACCGCGCTTAACGTGCACTTTGTACACCTTTGTACAGCCTGACTGGGCTCATGCGGCGAGTCTTAAATCTGACCTAGAAGGCATCAGGCAAAGGAAGAGGACTTAAGTGGGATTTGTAGTCGCTGTGTTGCCGTAGCGTTGCTGTGGACGTGCTGCTCACACACTCTGCTCACGGAGCTTAAGAATCGACAAACTCTACAAATCGCTGCATGAACCGTCAACCCTGCTTCACGCCAGTTTGAGCAGCTCACTCGCGGCGACTATAGATACATGCCGGTTCCAACCCCCTGCCTAAGTCAAGACCGGTAAAGGGAAGGCCTAGTGGGCAAAGACGGACAGAAGTGGAAGGCCCTTTTGCTGACCATATGTTGTAGACTGTGTAAACAAGGGTGAGTGAGTGAGTGAAAACAGGGAAGAAAGAGGGAAATGTGAACCCACGTACCCAGAACTTGACGAGGAAGAAGGCGTCTTGTGGCCCCTTCTCGTAGAGCTCCTTTAAGCCGCCCTTCTTCTCAGGGAACTTGTCGTAGATTTGCCTGACGTCCACAGACTCCAGCACCGGGTCGCTGTAGCTCGGGTTCGACTGGCCGATGTGCACGAAAAGGTGTTTATGCTGGAATGTCGGACATAAATAAAAAGGCATGACTTTATATTCATTACTGCTTGACATAATGGATTCAGGACAACTTTTCACTTTTCAGGGCATTTAGCAGACGCTTTTATTCAAAGCGATTTACAATAAGTGCTATCTATCTATTTATACAAAAATTTGCCAGAAGAAAGAAACATCAATATATCGCTGTCGGTACAGTAAGGATGTTCATAGTTACAAGTGTCAAACACTTACAATAGGTTAACCCATTCCCTGTATACAACAAAGATAGCTAGGATAAGATTCTTCACAATGCCAAGTACTATTTTTACAAATTGTAGTTTAATAATGATTTACAAATATAATATTGTTATAACAGCGGCCGTGTCGAATCTACAAGCGGGGCCTTGTGGGTGTGTACCGTGTCCGAGTCCCTCTGAGAGGTCTCCATGAAGGCAGAGTATTCCAGGAGCCGGAGTTTCTCCGAGGCGATGGTTCGGTTCAGCCACACCGGCGCTGCTACGGCCACGGGCCGGGGGGCCGGCAGGGGCTCGTAGCCTGAAGACCAGTCCAAACCAAGATGGCGTTCAATAAAGTGCAAAATGAGTACATTTAGGGAAGTCGTTTAAGCTTGAGAACGCTGGATTATACCCATTTACAGAGGGGGAATCATTCCCATTCTGGGATCAATAAAGGTCTCTCACTTTATAGGGTTAAAGATTTTGATAAAAACTAGAATGTAAACACAATGATCAATCTTCATTGATAACGCCACCCTGGACAAAGATAACAAGAGTTATTGACTGATCAGTGAAGAAGGGAAGGGCACGGGGTGCTGCGTGTACTCACTGATGGGGGCTGGGACCGGAGCCGGTAGTGTTGTGTATGGAGGCTGTGCAAAAGGCTTGATGCTGAAAACGAAGATGCATGCGTTAATGTTTAATACCACATTGGCTATGAATCACACAGAATCCTGGTTCTTAAATGAGAACAAGCTTATTCAAGGACACTTACTCCTGAGAATGGCCGGGCTGTCCTGGGATAGGACCGGGCCAAAACTGGACAAGGGAAAAGAGGATTGAAATCGTTTTTTGTTTATGTAAGTGTGCTTGTGTGTATGTGCCTGCGTACTTGTGTGCGTGTGCTTGTATGCGCGTTTGTATGTGTGTCTGTGCTTGTATGAGCTTGTGTGTGTTTGTGTGTGTGAGCGCGCGTGTGTGTGTGTGCGCATGTACGTGCGCGAGTGTGTGTGTCTCTTACCCTGACGGGCGGAGGGAAGGGGCTCTGGGCTTTGAGTACGCTAGCGGAGACGATCTGGGCTGACGACAGGTTGGCTACAGTCTGAAGGGCCTTGTCCTTGGATGCTTGGTCCTAATCAGATATATGGAGGATAACAGGACATGGAGATTAAACATTACTCTGGCATTCATTCCAAAAATACCAGAAATTTTGATGAATATTCAACAGGCAGGCAGCCAGAAAATATTTGAACCTCAAGGGCAAACCAACGTAGTTAGTGTGGGGAGGGGTTGAAGCAGGTAGTTTCCATTGAGGAGAAAGCATGTGTCGTTAACTTTCACCACTTAATGCAAGCATTTTAAGAGACACGCTGCATAGAGATGAGCGCCTTTAGCTTAAAGGTCATATTTAAGTTATATGCACATGCTTAGCCCTGCAGGTGTCCAGTCCACTTAGCGTTGCAAAAAGGTTAAGCCATGGTTGATGGCCTCGACAAAGAATTTCAGGGTAAATGCGTTTAGGTGGGAAAAGGTAGCTATAGAACCATGTACATGAAACACTCACGACTATAGAGGAGTTACCACATGGACTTATTAAAGAGTACTGTATTTTCGGAGTTGCAGATGGATGCAGTTGATCCTTTGTTTAAGTGAAAACATGTTTTCAAAATGTATGTAGGCTACACAAAACATGGTCCATGGTCCTTAATATAATATGACGATATCCCCAAGAGATTATTGGAGAGAATCTGTTCTATTTTAAAACTCCTCAAGTTATCTTTGCTTCTATCGAGAACGAAGAGCTTTCGCATGCAACAAATGTCCAAAATGGAGTCAAATGAATGCACTTAAGTTATTAAGAATGAATGTACATGCCATCCAGTGTCTGAAAATGGCACTTGAGGCGTCAGTTTAGCTGCCTCTTCCAATAATAACAATGTACCAGTGCCAGCAGCCAGACTATGCACGTTTGCTCTTTTGGTCTAATGCAATGTAGTGCAATGCACTTAACACTGAAGATATCATATGAAGATATCTTCACTGTCATGGGGGGGGGGGGGGGGGTGTAAGGAAGAAGGAACGGGACACAAAGAGTGGAAAAGCCAAAGCAAGAAATACACAAGCTACTGAGCCATTACAGATAGGGGACTAAACTAATGTTACTTGAACACGATAAAAGGGGTATTGGAGCATGTGAGTGAGGGCGCTGCATTGCTGCCTACAGTGATTCGATGCCAACCACTAAGCACAAAGCCTGAAGCAGAGAACTGATTAATCCACAACTTACCACGTTCATGGCCTAAGGCAAGGGAGATACAAATAATTAATGTACTGCACAAGTATTACATGTACAAAAAAACAAAAAGGTTCATAAACCCATCATTACTAACACGACACGAAAAAATGCATGCCATTTTCAGGTACTAAAATTACATGGAGAGCCAGTCTAACCAATTAAACCAACTAATACTCCAACAGCAGAATATTTTGCATTACAATGGTACTTCATACTAATAAGTATCCACACAGTCGGTACCACACACATTACCTCCAGTTATAAACTGAGAGTAAATACATAACCTAGCGAGACTGTGTGTCAACAACAGTCATCAAACACATTGGAACACAGCATTACATCAGATGAATCACAGCGCAGAGTGAAACTAGATGAATGAGGGAAAAACAGAAATGCATCTGTGGAAAGACAGGCCTGTCCGTCTGTCTCTGTTTGTTTGTGTGCACGGGCGTATGTCTGAACTGAAGCGCATGCAGGCAGCTGAAGTTAAATTAGATGAACACTGATCCCCCCCCCGGCCCTAGCTCTGTCCCGGGCCGTAGCCTTCCTTTGAGTATGTCACTAAAGACGCACGTCTCAGCCATGCAATAGAGCAGTACTGACCGCCACACACACACACACACACACACACACACACACACACACACACACACACACACACACACACACACACACACACACACACACACACACACACACACACACACACACACACACACACACCTCCTGCTAGACAGAGGTATACAGCTACAAGCATGGTGGTAATTTGGGGACGTCCTACTGCATTATCGTCACCAAGCCGAGACCTTTGAGTACACAGAGCCTAAATCACACCTAGCAGGAAGGTCATGTTCGCAATAAAGTCCAGTCCTTCATGCATTTGCTTTCCAATTTGACTTAAAAGGAGTGTTGATAAAGAAAGAACCCAAAAAGAGTGCTGCCCCAAGCTGTGCATTTTACCGGTCAAAAGTGACGTTCAGAGCCAAGAAAGTGAAAACCACGTTCACAGTACACGTGCAGGAAAGAAAAAGCAGTCCATTTTTTGAAACTTCAGCAATGTTTAGCTCATCTACATAAACTTGGTAGGATTGTTTTTAGTATGCTTGCAAATCCTCAGAAACTGAGGAACTGCAAGGCCATCAACATCATTATTTTTTTCCAAAATATCCTACTAACCTCACAAAAGAGCCCACAAACAAATGGCTGCTTACAAAGCGATGCAAATCCATCGTAATTCCCTCTCAAGCTTTCCTTACAGTTGAATGATGCATGGATGACACGCCATATTAAGTGCTTTACTCTGTAAATGTAAAGCCAAAAGGTCAAAGGGGCAAAGTGTTTATGCGGCGGTTGTAGGGGTTAGGCTGAATCTGGCCTATGGGCGGAGCAAGAAGCAGCCAGCATAGGGGTTATTTCAGTAAGCGGTGTACCTTGAGCTTAGACTGAATCTCACGAGACTTTCTCCTGGCCAAGACCTGCAGGTGACTAGAGACCTGAAGGAAGACAGGTGGAGGGAAAGACGGAAGGAAAGGCAGAAAAGAAGGAGAACAAGAAGAAGAAGAGGAAGAAGAAGAAGAGGAAGAGGAAGAGGAGACAGGTATGACTACAGAGGGAGGAGCGGACATGCGCCGGAGTTCCGGCACCCACCTTGATGCCCGCCTGGTATTCTCGTACCCTCTTGCGCGCCAGAACCTGAATGTGACTAGACACCTGAAGCGCAGGGAGCGATCGGGGTTATCCACATAAACAATCACACATACAGCAAGGTGACTAGTACAGATTCTTAACCAACTCATTGACAAGCATGACATTACGCGCTTAACTGTTTAATTTGAATATTTATCCCCGAGACTCCTCTGAACCATCCTACCTGTTTGCGTGTGCGTGTCTTCCCGGTGCGTAGCTTGATATAGCGAGCTATGAGCTCATTGCGACCTATGAAGAGAAAAAAGAGAAAGGGAGTCTATCAACAGGGTGAGATACAACAAACAGCGGGAGGGATGCAGGTAATGTAGTAATTGTACTCGCGTGCTACCAAGTGCTACCAGATGAAAGTGAACACATTTAACAAGCTGGTAAATGTTCAAACAAGAGAATAACAGCTTTTCAAAGCAATGATTGTGGTATGTTCTTTAAACAAGTTTGACGGTGAATGAGGTTGTTAACTTCAAAGCTGTAAGCTTATGCACCAGCAACTACATTTGCACCCTTCTAAGCACCAAACTGTGATTAGGGTTCCACAAGTGTAACCAAATACAGTGCTGAAAAGAAAAAGCATATTTAGTCTTTTCAGTCATACACACAGACCCACACCACGGTGGGAATCATTTCCAGGAAGTAAGAGGGAACGTCGCTGCATGGAGTTGGGTCACATCAGGGCTGAGTCACAGAATCCCCAGGGAGGGAACTGACTCAGAGATAGTCCAGTCAGCGGCCATTCCCAGAACTAACAACACAAACATCCCGAGTCCGGTCGCCAATCCCCCGTCCCTCGTACCGCTTCATCTCCAAGGAACAGTGATAAGGAAAATAAATACGCTCAGATGAAAAGTTAAAACCCTCCGCTTCAATGTTGGAAAGAAAAAAAAAAAAAGGGGGCTAAGCAAGTGTGAGCCGGCCGCCACCAGTACAAGCGGTCTCTCTATTTAATTTGGGTCAGGGCGAGGGGAGAGAGGAGGTAGTGATGTGGAGGATGAGTCTGCTGATCTTGAGCCTGCTCGCTGGGCGATGTCATCCTCTGGAGGGAGATATGACTTCACATGACTAACGTGGAGCACATCTCCTAATTCAAAAGGACAGCACTGGAGGGGGGGGACCGAGCTCAGCGCATTAATACATTTTGAAATGAAGTCTACAAATGGTGGTTCATATTGAGTGTGTGAGAAAGCGACGTATAGGGGGGGACCTAAATGCCACAACACTGAAACAAACCTTTGGTCGCTAAGGATCACATATCCTGTGGCAGACACACACACATCAAATCCTGCGCACGTGCAAGCGAACACACACACACACACACACACACACACACACACACACACACACACACACACACACAACACACACACACACACACACACACACACACACACACACACACACACACACACACACACACACACACACACACACACACACACACAAATGTGGCACAGGCTGCTGCACACAGGAATGCCATCCCTTTAGCCAAGGAAGGAATGTGGGGAATGTTGGACGACAGTCAACATTCTTCCAGCTAGGATAGCTAAGAAACACTAAAACACGCCAGCATTTCACGAATGGCATCACGATGCACTCCCAATACGCACACACCAATATCTGAAGACTCCTGTGTGGAAGTGGATGAAAGGCACAATGGCGATGGGCCTGGCACAGTCATGGTCCGGTCTTGCTGATAACCTGAGCCAGTGCCTGGGTTCCCAGGACCACCCTCCCCTCCCCCCAGCCCCAAGCACTCCTTTGAGAGAGGGAGTCACCTGATGGCGAGTCCCCTTAAACTTGCCTTGACACCTCGCTGGGTTCAGCGACCCACCACTAGTGCATACTGCCCTCTACCCTTACAGACGTTGACCCCGTTCCCGAATAACAGCTGGCAGTTCCCATGGCCGGGAGTGATGAATTTAATTTAGTACTTCCAAAAATACATTCCTGGAATGAGATCACTAAAGAAGTCTCAGAAATATGCAGACGATTTTATGCAGGTGTTAATCTCTTTCTGTTGGTGATATGTATGCGCGTATGTGTATATTGGCCCATATTCAATCTTGGTAATGTAATTTCATAAGATTTGCTTTACTGCCAAACATTGCAGCCACAAATAAAACTCTGAATCATGCTCTTGTTTTTAATGAAATGGAATATATTGTTAAAACCGAGTGGTACATACTTCCAAAACCGAGTATGCAGTATCATGTTACAGTTTTGGCCAGCGATGAAAGAAGGCAGAAAAATAAAATGTTATGCCCCTAAAACCTCAAGTTCTCTCTATAGTAAATCGCACATGCAGGCAGCCCTCTACAAGCTAAACTGTGTACGCTACTCGACTGTTGAATGAGGCTTTTGTTTATTTAAAACGGCTGGCATCGTAGGCTTATAGGGTAAGGACAGCTGCCTTGGAATATGTTTATTCAAATGCACTTGAAATTTACTTCTTGACTTCTTGCTAAATCAAGAACCACTTAATCAACACAAATCATAAATTTTCCTCAACCTTATAGGTTTCACTCCTATAAGTCTCCATATTAATGAAAAAGCTACATAGGCTCATCATGCTCTTTATACAAGTAATTTGTCAAAAATAAATAAATTATATATATATATATATATATATATATATATTGCTCAGTGGTCCTGGCAAAATGAAACGACACTTAATCTTCATTAATCTTAAGTGCGGGCTACGGACTCCGATACGAGCACGGGAGAGCAGGGGGCGCGAGGCGTTTCCGACGACAAACCAGCCGTGCTCAAGTCTTCCCTTACCATACATCTTGCCCTCGTCCGACAAGATGATCTTCCTCCGGCCACACGGAGGGTAGATAGCCAGGGCTTCCTGAAAGCTCTGCTCGATGTCAGGGCTCCACACGCCCTCGGGGTCCCCGTCCAGCCCGCGGTCTGCTCCGTCGCCCAGCCCCTCCTCGTCGCCGGCATCCTCCTGCCCTCCATCAGGGCTGCCACGGCAACTCCACTCTGACGCAATGGTGACGGCTGCGGCCACGATGCACCTGGGGCAGACCGCAAAGACACAGTCAATATCACGCTTGTAATGAGGAGCCATGAACTGGTTTGTAGGGATTCCTGTGTGCATCCGTTACATCTGGAAACAAATACGTCATTTAGTTTATGAAATGCATCCACTTGTGTCCATTAAACTGATTGTGAGCGTGTGTATGTGAGTATGTTTCTTTCCTTAAGTCATTTTGGCCAACAAAATCAATAGTCATCAAGTAATAAATCATGACTAAAGAATTATTACACTTCGATCCAGACACATTTTGAACCATCTGTGAAACTGTTGACTTCCAGACTACTTTTACAAAGTTTGTTTTCACCCAAACTTCATTAGCATTACACCCAGGAAATTATAACTGTGGTGGCCGGCTAAATTTGGGGTGGCACTTGATTGTCAACAAGGCGGGGGGGGGGGGGGGGGGGGCAATATTTATTCATAACATCAAACTATAACACTTTGAATAAGAATAAGTCAAAGTTATATCAAACTAATGGTGCATATAATTCAGCTTTCTTTAGACTGTTTCCGTTTAGGATTTAATTTTTTCATACTCAGGGGGCCAGTGGGGTGGCCAGTGGGGTGGCCATGCCCCGCCCCCCCCCGGCCCCCATGTGGCTACGCCCCTGCTTACACCCCAGTTCATTGAATGCTGGTGATCCATCTTGCTTGGCTACATCAGGAAAATGCAGTCTTGTATTATTGTTGAGGATGCTCCAAGTGCTGCTGAAACACAGGCGCCCGTATGCAACATGATGTGGTCTGATGTCTAATGTTTTCCAGAGCTCGGCCAACTTCAAATCCAGGCGGGATGTGGAGCAGATCGTTGTGGTAGCTCTACTTTCTCGTGCTGTGGTGGGGCTAGTGGTCAGCACTGGCCCTCCACGGCGTCAATCACTACTGACAGGGACGTGCTGTTGCTATAGAGATTAGGCAGAACCTGATAATTCAGTTCGAAAAGGGACAAGACCTTAGAGATCTGTTTTGCTAAACTGGAGGATCAACCTTCCCAATTCACAAACAAACAAACTTTCTTCAATGACAATGTGTGTGTGAATGCAGATTGATGCCTTTTTTCTTCTTTGAATTTACATATTCTACTAAGATAAGATCCCTAATTCAGTCACACGCTGTGTCGCCGGTTTCAATTGATCTCCCAGTGGCCAAAAGGTCATGTGTTGAGCAGCGGGGAGCCAAACAGTCAGAGCAGCGCTGTGCTAAATAAAGCCATGAGCTCAGCAAACACAGACAGCTATGCAATTTAAAGGGTGCCTCCAGGTGCAACGGGACTGGGCTAGCACAGCTATTATGGACAAGCCAGCTATCACAACGAAAGACCATCGTATCGCCTAATCAGTTGACAGCGCTGGCTTTACTTGCAACATGTTCGCCTGCAATGTTACACTTTAAAGTGTGTATCACAGGGGCCATTGTATTTGGTCGTGAGTGAACTCCCTCAGCTATTGGCCTCAGTAACGTTACACTCAATGTCCGTTTGAACACGAACGACTGAGTTGCACATACAATGTGATCCACGTCGGCCTGCAATAGTTCGCATTATTAGTTCAACGCAGTGGCTCCAACTCTCTGAGCCACGGAGAGGCTTCATGTAGCCAGGCCTAGTTGCTTTCACATGACCAACGTTAAACCTCAAAATGTGGAGCAAACTAAACACCACGGTCTTCACATGGGTCAGAAAGTCCACACGAACCCCGGATATGACACGTTGATCACCAGCAAATCAGTTTCAAAAACTCGCTTTGAGTAACTAGTGGGTTAGCTTCAGAGCTAATAATACCTTTACAAAAGACCCAACTCGGTCCGCCAGACCTCCACCATTACAGCGGGGAGCGCAGCGCGGTGTGTCCGCGCTCAGCACAACCAGAAGCAGTGAGGAGCGGCGCTCTGCCCGACTTGTCTCACAATATGGGGAGAAGCTTCGCTCTCCCCGACATGTTAGACACGTCCGAGACCTAGAAAGTTGAGGCGCGCTCAGCAACTGTTGCTGCACAACAAAGAACTTCACCTCAAGACGGGTTTCTCCTCTTCTGGGAGGCGCTGCAACCACGGCGGACCCCTCGGGATGTGTCGGTCTTCTTTTTATAATCTCCCGGAAAAGGTGTTAGTGTTGAATTACTAAATCTCGCGGTGTAAAAACGAGTAAATAGTAAAGAAATCAACAGACGGAGAGAAAAGAAAGGCGTGGTTTTGAAACACGCGCACAGAACAAAAGTTTGTGGACCAACGCGTCGAAACTCCGCCCATCACCGACTCTGCTTGTTGAGTTTATCCCTTTAGTCTTTTTCATCTTTCTGTCCGCTGAGTTAAGAAGTAATCTGCGGTAGGGCGATACTTACGTGATATAGGGGAAAATATATAAAGACCGATAATACCCAAAGTAGGTCTTCCCCACCCCTTCGTATCTTTACATGCAAACACGCACGCGCACATACACACACGGGCCTTATATCTTGTGTTATTATATTTGGTGCAATGGTCGGATGCTCAATCCTATTTACCTTTGAATTTGAGAAAATAGCCACGTGGACTTATTATATTGTTGTTTAGTATTACAACCTTTTACAGAAAAGCTAAGCGCACTTTACTGGGACACAAATGTGAAGGTTCTCATTGTGTAGCACTATAGGCTACTAACCCTTTACAGCAGACATTGGGATATTGTTTGAAAAGGACTTACAGCTTGTGTTTACATTTGACGTAGATTTCTCTGGCATTATGTGTGTGATTGTATAGTATTAGATGTTTGATGATGATGCCGAGAATGGGGCTGGATAAATTCATCACATCGTCTTTCAAGAATTCCTCCATAAGATAACTTTATTTTTTTTTTTAAAAAGTCGAAAACTAATTTATTTGGACTGAAATTTATATCCACATGAAATCGATCTTATTTCATTGATATAAAGTTTACATGCACACACAATACATATGTACACGGCCAGTTTGACGGCATCAGACAGAGCCAGCCTGAGGTGCTGAGGCAGCAGTTAAAGTGGCGTGGCAACCAACCAGAGCTCTGAATGACGTGTGCCCTGCCTCACTGCTGGACTCATTCAGGCACCAACGTAGGGGCCCCCAGCAGCAGTGGGGGCCCCAAGGAATCACCTGCTCTGTTTGTGATACCCTGACACTGTGCAGCCCAAAAGAAAATAAAATCCTTTAGTAAAGCTGACAAGACATGTTTGATTGTATAATATTCTTTCTTACAGAGAACAAGAGAGTATGTGAGCTACACGTCTTTCCCCTTGGACACAATAAAGTCATTAAAATGATGAAATTATACTTACCGGTAATAGCTCAGAGGATTTTTAATAGATCAAAATCGAAGATTAATTTACTGCCAAGCAGTGTGTATTTGAGAAAGTGAGGGCCCTTTTGTAGCCTCAATATTTTCTTTTAGAGATCTGTTATCTCATAGACAGAGCAGCCTCTGGCATTACAGATATAGCAGAGAGAGAGAGAGAGAGAGAGAGAGAGAGAGAGAGAGAGAGAGAGAGAGAGAGAGAGAGAGAGAGAGAGAGAGAGAGAGAGAGAGAGAGAGAGAGAGAGAGAGAGAGAGAGAGAGAGAGAGAGAGACAGAGACAGAGACAGAAAGAATGAGTGTCCAGCCTTTTCTTCTGTGTATGCAAACACTTCCACCTCACAAGGATATGAAGCTATTCACAGGCTTAGTTTCGCTGTCCAAGCTGGACAAAGGCAAAGCAAGGCACGGCGCACATGGTCTATTTGTAGTCCAGGGTGCATATGTCATCTGCCACCTGGCCAAATTGTATCACAAATGAATAAGGTTGTCGTCCTTGGAGTAGACAGTACAAGGTAATGGATACGGTCGAATTATCAACAGCTCATAGAAAAAAGTGACACAACAGGTTTTAAAAGATTTGCTTTATTGACATATAAGTCATTATTCATTGCAGTTTAGTTGATCTAGTTGGACGTAGGGGTTGTCATTAGGACTTAACCAGACTTACTAAGTCTTACTGTATTGAATTGTGTACTGTACGGTGAACTTGTTGGAAGTTCTTGACTCAAGCTTGGATCACTTCACAAGTCCCAGAGGTTTTCCATCTGCCTGATCTCAAAGTGAACAGCTAGATGGAGATGAAGCAATAGCGTAAAATTTCAAATTCCGCTTCAAATCCATGAATAATAACATACTATCCACACTTTGAAGACCTCATAATTAGCCAACAGATTGTTTCCATGTCTTTTTAGATGTTGGCAAAGGGACAAGAACTTGAACTTGATCTTTCCTGTTACACATTGAATGAAGAACATTTCAGGCTACTCAAATTCCTGGTACCCTACGGGAATTATGATCCAAAATCCAAATTCTGGATACAATTTGGTTAAAATCTGGTTAAAAATTGTAAATCTGGGTAAAAAGTACTCAGGACTTAAACTGACCCAGAAATATTTGAAGAGGTTAGAAGTTATAGAACAATATTATAATAATATTCATGGTATTATTTTATTGCCCCCGTATTAATCGTAGGATTACACATGTTGACCTTTTATGTAGGGATGGGGATCATTAATATTTATTGATATCGGTACCATTTTCGATACTCCTTAACGATCAGTCTTTATCGATACCACTATCGATACTTTTCTATTAATTGGTGGAAATACGCGTTTTTAGTGATGAGGAAAATATTTCGGAAATAAATAATTGTATTTTAAATTAAATAGGTAATTCTTAGTAAATATTGACATCACTAGTTTTAATTATACATACGAAAATGAATAGAGCGCTATACAACTGTATTAGTAAGACAGAAACATGAGTAGCCTAATAGTTACAGTATTAGCCTACTCAAGTTTTTTACCAAAAACTCAATTTACCGTTTCTCTATGTTACATTTGAACGCATCATGATAACCTAACAGTCTTACTCAGTTTTACTGAGCCAACCTCAACACATGACCACGCAGCACATTTTAAACTTTATTTAGCCTACTTTTTAAGATAACTATCTTGTATGCTGCCGATTACAACACCGATTTCACAATTGGATTACTATTTTTAATTGACGGGACTAGCGACAATGTCTGTGTGTGCGATTACCGCTCGTACTTTGAGTGGACGATTAAGACGGACCCGTCTGTGGTGCGACCGGAGAAGGAGTAGCCTAGACTAAATGCCGTGACGATTTAAATGCCGTTACGCGACTCGAGGGGCACAACATTAGGCTACGTTACAGGACCTACGGGACAAAAATAATAATAAATGAACGACGGGACTCGATAGTGGTATCGATACTCCCAAACGTTTACAGCCTTATCGATACCACCGCGCGGGATTAATTGCCCTAACAATCAATCGCGCGCCCTCTCCTCCCTTCTCCATTCCATTTGGGAACGTGTTTGGTTTCATTTCGCTTGTTTCGTATATTTTTGATTAATTAATTGAAGGCGCCCCCAACACATTTGCCGCCCTAGGCCCAGCTTGATAGAACCGGGTTTCGATCCCATCCCTACTTTTATGACGCCAAGTAACCTGATTTCGATTGTTAACAGCAGTACCACTATCCTTCCACCAGATGGAACCAGCGTCATCTTTCTTGAATGAATGAAAGTTTGAAAGAGGGTCGTATATTTCTTTTCTCGTCGCCTTTATGGTCTCCTTCAGAACCAAATGAAAGGAATATTGAATAAATTAACGTACTCTACGTTACTTTTAGCAAAATAATAACACATGGATTAGCCATATTCTTAATTTGTGCAGTGGGCCTTCATTAATGAAGATATGATGGGATTCTAATCCATCTTTTTTTTATTATTCCATATGTCAAGTGACATAGTTGCCAAGTGACATGCTATTCTTTGCAGTCTTTGCTCTGTCCATTGTTCACGATCTAGGGTTGAGTTGTGCACTATTTTGCTACAACTTTCCACATTGGCAACCATTGGCAAAGATGCATCATGCACACTAACACTAACACCCTAACACTAACCCTAACCCATACTGAAATACTAGCCTATTTGTACTCCAAACTAGGGCAATGTGTGCTGATATAAATAGTGACAATAAAACATTCATATGAACGGTTGTACCATCCCTTCACTTCACAAGGAGAGTGAAGAAAGCTATCAGACTAGGAAACATCAGATGCGACCATACACGAGAACAGTGAGAACAGGGTGGATGTAGAGGTCCCTAATGAAATCCTAATGGACACTTCTTTGGGGAGTAATGGAATTAGCATTTGGTTTCGGATCGCTCACATATCAAGCATTGTTTCACTATTAACTACATGAAATCATGTCTTTGGCCCTGATTTTTCACCACACTGGCTCTGGGTCGACCATGTAACTCAACACGACCCCTCTTCTCTCCTGCAATGTCATGAGGACTAATAATGTTAATAGTGCCACCTACTCTCGTTTGGTGTATGGATCAAATGCTCCCACTGAAGTATACTTGATTTATCTTCATTCATCTTTATTATATGTCTCTGTGTGTATTCAACAGACTGTGCTTAATACATTGCTGTCTAATATTTCCTTTCTTTAATGGTACACTATGAGAATGGGAGACTTGGAACTTAGACTGCGGATCTAAAACATGCTTTGCTCTCCAGAAACAGGAAGAAGTACGACTCAAGCACACCTGTGGACAGAAACCAATTGTGTCTGTATCTTAGAGTGGAGTGTATGTAGTGGAGTGGACAGAAGTCCACTCCACTAGAGAAGCTTATCTTTCAATCAAAACATATAAAGTGTTTCTGGGAACAAATGAAGTCTGGAAGAAGAACAGACAAAAACAAAAACAAAGGAGATGAATCATGAACATGGTCTTATATGCGCACGCACAAACAGACACGCACACTCGCACAAACACACACACACACACACACACACACACACACACACACACACACACACACACACACACACACACACACACACACACACACACACACACACACACACACACACACACACACACACACACACACACTCATACTGAAACACAATGGAAACAAACAACCCTGTGATAGCTAAACGAAGTGTGTGTCCTGTTGATAACACTTTCCTCTTCACAGGAAGCCATCAGTCAGAAGGAAGGTGTATGCTACCTGTGTAGACTCATGCATTCATGCACCCCAAAAAATAACATACAACAACACAGAGTCCCAACGATATTCAGTACATTCTGAAAAGACCTAGCTTTATTACATGAAACATCGATGTGATGGCCTGAAGAGTCTCTCATCCGATTCACCGTCAAACCGTTGTCAAAGTTTGACGACGGTTTGACGGTCAAACCATCGTCAAACTTGGACAACGTGTGAGATAGCATTGTGAACAACACACAGCATATGTGAACTGCTAACCACCTCTTGAACTCAATAACCGGGAGCCATTTTTCTCTCATAGACAGTTCCCTAATTTGGAACAGCATTCAGTTTGAATATTAGGGTATATGGTGTTGCTTTAATGTGTCAAGTGTTGAATATATTGCCACTCCATTTTGTGAAAAATTGCCCTTCCTATGGCCATCTTATTCTAATTATGTCGGCGTGTCGGAGTGCTATTCAGTACAGTAAAGCCATGACTGCATTAGCACTCCACTCCCTCTCTCTCCCTCTGTAGAGGGGAGAGAAAGAAGCGGGACGGAGGGGGTTGTTGGCGGGGTAGAGGGCAAGTCAAGAGTTGGACGGCTGCCAAAAGAGGCCGGCTGCCGTGCAGCTGAAACTTTTACAAGGCGAGCAGGAAGAAACACAGAGAGGACGAGAGAGAGAGAGAAATAGAGGGAGAGAGAGAGAAAAAAAAGAGAGGGAGAGAGAGAGAGGTTGAGAGATGCAAAGGGATTAAACAGCTCTCTCTCTCCCTCTCTCCTGGTACTGTATTTTCCCGCCTGCATTGGCAGGGGGTAAGCGCAGGGTTGTGTAAGACAGCACAGGAAGGGAGGAGGAGCGAGGGCGGGGGGGGGGGGGGGTGGGGGGGGGGGGGTTCAGAGAGTTCAGCTGAGGAGAGAAATAAATTCAGAAACAACAAAAGAGAAGTGACGTCACGGCAAGGGGTTGTCCAACTCACTAGCTGAGTTTAAGCTTCGATGGAAGAACGGCATTGCCCACTACACACATTGTGTCTGTGTGAGTGTGTGAGCATGTGTGTGTGTGTGTGTGTGTGTGTGTGTGTGTGTGTGTGAGTGTCTGTGTGTGAGTGTGTGCATATAGGATGGAGTTGTGTACTTTATGAAAATTGTGTGTGGGCTCTTGTCTTGTCTTACAGAAAATAATTGTTTTTTTGGCAGAGAAGCTGGACTATGATTGGATTGTTTTCATGAATTGAGTGAGTATTTACTTATGTATATGTGTTGTTGTTGTGTGTGTAACTGTGTGTGTGTGTGTGTGTGGGTTTTTTTTTTTGTGTTTATACAAAGAAAGAGCGATCCAGACAGAAAGGTTTTTTTTAAGTTAACCTTTTTACTTGCCATATACAACAGTACATACAACATTGCTTCTTTATATGTGAAATGTAATAAAATGAATATTGGGTCATTGCAAAACTTATAAAAAATATTTAACTGTTCTTTTGCATTTTGGAATTTAAAACAACTCTGACTGATCTGAGTTTCCTTGCCATGGCAGCTTTGATTGGTCGAAATGTAGGCTGCCGAGATGAAAAACAGGAAATGTCAAAACATTGATGAATGGATAGTTTTATGTTTTTCCCCCTTTACGATTGAGGTTATCAGTTTCCGGCTGTGAGTCCTACATCTATGTCCAGTAATCAGGACAAAGGATGTGGAGAGAGACTGGGAAAGAATGTGCCTACATACATACAGTATAGTGGCTCTCTGTTGGAATACATGAATCAAAAAGACCATGTTGTAACACGTTTGCACGTATTCTGGACACGTGTATAAAGTAAATCTATAGTGGATTGGCATGGTTGACATAGAAATGATGATAATGTCTTGAATTAAATTTATAGAGCATCTAGTTGTTGCTTTGGACAGAATAGTATAGTTAGGTGCTTTGGCGGCTAATTAAGGAATGAACATATTGTTCGTTCTCCCATGTTTACCACTCGTCTCTGTACCTCTGTCTACCTGTTCATTACAGCTTCAAATACACCTTTTCCTTCCTTTATTAATTTTCTTTCTTCCTCTCTTTCTTTCTTTCTTTCTTCCTCTCTTTCTTTCTTTCTTTCTTTCTTCCTCCCTTTCTTTCTCTCTCTTTTTCTCGGACCCCCCCTCCTACTATCTCTTCTTCTGTGCACGCCCCTCCCTCTCCTCTCTTCTTCTGTGTCACGGTGCTCACCCCCTCCCCTCTCTCTCTCTCTCTCTCTCTCTCTCTTCTCTCTCTCTCTCTCTCTCTCTCTTCCTCTCTCTCTATATCTCTCTCTCTCTCTCTCTTCTCTCTCTCTCTCTCTCTCTCTCTCTCTCTCTCTCTCTCTCTCTCTCTCTCTCTCTCTCTCTCTCTCTCTCTGTCTGCCTCTCTCTTCCAGCCCTCTTGGCAGCAGTGCCAAAGTGGGCAGGCTGAGCAGTGTGAGCGCAGTGCTAGGCAGAGTGGAGGGTTATCCAAGGGCTGGCAGTCAGAACTAGCGTATGTATGCGTGTGTTCCGAGTCCTGTGTGTTTGTGAGCATCAGTCTTCTCGTTAATGTGACACCACGGTTCGGGTGTGTGTGTGTGTGTGTGTATGTGTGTGTGTGTGTGTGTGTTTGTGTATCCGAGCATTATATTTCCGTATTGCGACCGTACGCAATTGTGTGGTAGAGTTTATTTCTTTCTTTTTTTAGTTTTTAGATTTCTCTCTTTGGGAACAGGGTGCAAGATGCTGGCAATCGTTCTCTGCGTGGGTTTTTTGAGGTGTGGAGGTGTGTGTGTGCGTGCGTGCTCGTGTGTGTGTGTCAGCAGACATCCCTCTGTCACCCAGTGTATAGACAGACGCAGTCACGCCAGTAGGAGGGGATTGTGGGAAGGGGGTGTAGCTGTTAGAGATTGTGCTCTCCTTCTCTCTTCCCCCCTCTTCCCGCCATCACGGCCCTCTTCTCCTCCAGTCCTCTTGCCCAGGCCGCCGCTCACACACAGGCTCCAGGTATTTTCCTCTTTTTTTGTAATCCAGTGGCACCTTTCTCTGTTGCCAGACCCCCCACCTGTTTATCTTTAAACAACATTTGAATTGTACTTTTGTGTTTTCTTTCTCGGTCCTCTGTTGTGCTGGCCAGTGCCACTGTTAAACGTATATATATATGTGTCTTCGCCTGCTGCCACGCCACACTCCGCCGGCCGCCATTTTGGCTCGGTAGGACTCACCGGGAGAAACTTCTCACAAAGCCGGGAAAGGGGACTCTGTGATTCCCTGCTGCCCCTCACGACTTTTCTTTTCCTCCTCTCTCACTCTCTCTTCCCCTCGTTCCTCGCGTTCATCTCTCTATACAGCTCTCTTCCTGTCCTCCTGTCTGCTTGAGGACAGGGCACTGGTGTGTGTGTGTGTGTGTGTGTGTGTGTGTGTGTGTGTGTGTGTGTGTGTGTGTGTGTGTGTGTGTGTGTGTGTGTGTGTGTGTGTGTGTGTGTGTGGTGTGGTGTGTGTGTGTGTGGTGTGTGTGTGTGTGTGTGTGTGTGTGTGTGCGTGCGAGTATGTCCGTGTTTGTGGTAAACAGTGTTTCTCATGGTATTCCATAACGAACAGGTGTCTCTTTGTAGACTTTCGGAAGAAGGGGACAGGCCCTTTTCTGGGTTACTTTCCTGCTCTCAGAAAGTTTCCTTGTATGCTAACGCAGTGAGCCCCGGGATGGGCTCTGGTGAGTGTAGCCTGAGCTTGGCTAGGCAGCTTGCTAAGTGGCTACACCCACACAGGCACACAGGGACACTCAGCAGGGCTCTTATCTGCCAGACTGCTCCTGGTGGTTGATACCAGAGCCATGTTGACTATGTTTGCCCGCTCTCACACCCCGAATACTGGCCCAACATTCTTTGCACTTTTTTCCACCGTGATCGTACCGCCGCTGTCACGCCCTTGTTGTCGTGTAGCCGTGGTTGTTGCTCACGAGTATTCTCATCTACTGGATGAACGTTTTGGTGTTTTTCCTGGTACGATCGACGTTTTGTAAGGATGGGATACTGTCTCGTCTGTGAGTATTACACTGCAGTGTGGAATGCTTTGCAGTTTACCAGGAAACCAAGAAGAAACTAATCGAGGCCACGTCGGTCAAAGCACAAAGACGCAAATTGTTTTGCAGATTAATTGACAAAAAAAAGGGGATAGAAGGTTGTTTCATTTTTGACGTAGGAAACAAATATTTGACATCGAAGTCAACCGTTCACTGCAAATTCCACTGTGCGACAAATGCGCCACTGTTGGCCTCTTTCTGTGATGGACAAAAGCTAATATGTTAACATGCTGATCTCCAATTGGATAATATTCTCGTTTTAGAAATGATGGATCGCGTTCCGGAACATATTGATGTCTAATATGGCGTACATTCAAAAACGCTATAACGCGATTTGCTGTAATAGCTTCACCCTAGAAGGCCATGAAAAGATGGCGTCCTGGCGCCACGTGTTCAGGAGACTGCGATTGGCAGATGAACCATCTTCGTACTGTACGTCCCTGGAAATTCATCGACAAAATACTTTCGCGCCAGCTGCTGTTAAGGTAAATATCGTCAGTGTTTCAATTTGGTGTTTGAAGCGGCTGCTTAGTGAATGAAAACAAAAGGATCAGACGGAATTATTCACAGTAAAATACAAAATAAAAAACCCAACTTGATCATGTTTTGGATATTTGAGATTGAGCACATAGAATGTGTTAACAGGAGGGGGAGAAAGGGAGAGAGATAAAGAGAAAGAGAAGTGGGAGTGCCGTGTCTCCTCCCCCCTCTGTTATCCTCAGATGAACTTATCATGTTGCCTCATAATGCTGCCTTTTTTTTTTTCCTTTTTTTTGTCGGAGGCAGCTGAGCTCACTTCCTGAAGGCAGCCCCCACTTAGCTGATTGGTTGATATCTCGCTTGCCCAGCCGTTGCTGCAGTAAAGCAACAGGAAGTGCGCCTGCTCTGGCAGGAAACAACAACAGCAGCTCCATACTTGGACATGTCAGCCTGCGCACGTACTGTACATGTGCTTGCTGTAGATAATGTAAATGTACGTTTACATAAATAATACACACACACACACACACCACAAACATGTTATGAATTAGAAGCAGCATACGAGGTGCACATGTTTCTGCACAACTAATTTAATAACTACTGTTTAGTCTGCTGATTTAATGGGTTTTGACACATTTAAATTAAAAAGGGGTCGTACAGTATTTAGTTTAGGAGAGAGTGGTAAGGAAAATGAGTGGTTGACACACATTTTGGTATATTTGGTATTATTTAACTGAGTTGGTATTTGTTGGCAACCCCATAGTAACTGGGGCAAGCGCGCATAAGACGTATCAAAACATTCAATACCATGGTGACCGCCCCGCTAACAAGTAGATGGACGAGATAATGAAAAAGTATTGGGTTATGCAGCCAGGCGGGGGACGAAAAGAGGAGGGGAAGAGAGGTGAACACCGGAGGGGTGGACCGAGCTAGTGTATTCATGTTTTGTATTTATCTGACACACACAGAGACACACACAGACACACACCGACACACACCGACACAGACACACACACACGCACGCACACACACACACACGAAACATGCACATCTATAAACCTTTATTCCACACACACACATACACACACACACACACAAAAAAAACAATCGAGTCTTGACTGTGAAATAGTGAAAATGGGCATTTATTCATGCGCGTGAAGGTGTTTCCCTGTGTCAGATAGATTGTGGGTTTGAAAGGCAAGGAATCTATTATCACAAAAGATTTGCATCCTAACAGAACAATGGGAAGATTCTCAATAACCAGTATTAGCGCTTCACATGTCTACCAGTCCCATGCCGCCTCTGGCTTGGCATTCGGCAACGCAGTTCTGACGTCTTTATGAGCACACACACATATGCATGTGCGTGAGTGCGAGGCCGTGCGCTCATAGGCTTCTTGATGTGATAGCGCGGGTGTTTGTTTGCTGTATCATGTGCACCATGTGCCTTTGTGTATGCAGTAGGGTGCATACACAAATGTGTGGGTGTGCGTGCTTGTGTTTGTGTATCTTCGATTGTGTATGTGTGACTGTGTGTGTGTCTTGGTAATGAGGATATGCAGCCCATCAGAGCGGGCACCATGCCAAGTGTGTACCGAGCAGACTGGTCCCCCCCCCTGACCCGCCCCCCTTTCCACCCCTCAGCCTTTAATGTAGAAGTCAGAGATCCTCAGGGAGCAAGGAAATGAAATGCCTGAATGGCACAACAATATCACTATGATGTTCTGCTGGGGAAATGCTCCTTCGTATCCAATCCTCCCCCCGGATCCCCAGATATTATTTCTAGTTGAGCAAATACAACATTGTTAAATACATTTTTATTTTTATTTGATAGATTTTGACATGTAGATTAGATTCACTTTATACTTCATTGTGTGCTAAACTTCATATTCCAGTTCGGTTAAACACTGTCTCTCTCATATTCATACACCACACACAACACACACACACACACACACACACACACACACACACACACAACACACACACACACACAACACACACACAACACACACACACACACACACACACACACACACACAACACACACACACACACACACACACACACACACTTACACACACACACACACACACACACACACACACACACACACACACACACACACACACACACACACACACACACACACACACACACACACACACACACACACACACACACACACACACACACACGCACACAGCATGACCGTCCCCTTCCTCCCTTATTGAAATTCAGCCTGGCACACAGAAACGTTGCCCATTCTTGGCACAGAGTGAGCTAAACACGATGCGATAAAGAATTAGAGAGGCTGAGATTGAGAGAGAGAGAGAGAGAGAGAGAGAGAGAGAGAGAGAGAGAGAGAGAGAGAGAGAGAGAGAGAGAGAGAGAGAGAGAGAGAGAGAGAGAGAGAGAGAGAGAGAGAGAGAGGGGGGAAAATATGCAGAAAATAGAGTGAGTGTGTGTGTGTGTGTGTGTGGGGGGGGTGTTCCTGTCTGGTGTGCCCACTGTTGTGTCTGTGCCAAGCCTCCTTCATGTCTCGTGGATCAAAAGACCAGGAAATCCACTGGTCGGTGTTTCCCTGATTTTACTTCCTCTTCCTGTATACAGTACAAATGTAGATTTATATATATATATATATTTTTTTTTCATATTTATATATGTACTACTACAAATCTGGTGAATTTTGTTAGCAAGTTATTGCTGTGTGGATCGTTGGCAATATTGTTAATAGTGAAGTAGTCTAATAGTCTGTGTTTGGAAAAGGGAGACCTGCATAAATAGTGGATAGGAGGAAAATGTGGCTTATTGTTTAAGGGATTTCCATTGAATTGTTTAAACATGTTTATTTTTTGTATTTGGGAAAGGTTTATTAGTGATGATGACAGTCATTTGTAATTGACTATCGAGTGTAGCAGCCATTTTGATTATCTGACCTAGAGCAAGGAGGATTTTGAATTGACCCTGCCTCGAAACCAATGGACATTTAGTCTTGCACAGACTTTCTATTTGTTTCCAGCTTTTTTTTTACTTGTAAAAAAGGTTGTGGTAATAATGTGCTACCAATATCCTACGTAATTATGATCATAAAACAGAAATACTTGACAGTATTAACATGCCTATGGATTCCATACTGTTGTTTAACCACACAACAAAAAGCAGACGAGGCAAAATAATAATAATCACAGAACAACCTCAGATATACAGGAGAACAGAAAAAATGATCCAGATGTGAACTGTCGCGCTGTCATACCATATAAAACCACACCGTTAAAAAAACATGTATTTGCCATTCAGAGCAGGACGGAAAATGTGTCCTTGTGTTAATGTAGCATTTTAAGACTGTGATTTCACCCTGACAGATGCACAGACGATCTGCAGATTAGGCTAGCTACAAATGGCATATGAAATTTGCTTCGTCTTATCTTTGTCTCGCTTGCAGGCTCTGCTCTGCTTCCCTGGCATGTGTCACAGAGTTCTCCAAAACAAACACATCTACCACAGCTGAACCCCGGTGCTTTCCCATAATCAAAGTCCACATGTGCAGAACTGACAGATGCCACTCTTGCTCATATTGCTCCACTTAGAGTATGGATTGCGTGCACGGAATTGTCTGTTGGTATTAAGTCCTTCCACCAATTTGTTCATACACTACATATTGAGTAATGAGTGAGAGAAACACGAAACAAAGATCAACTTTGTCCACAATCACCGGAAGACGTCTTGTCGAACCGTACGGAGGGTTTAAACGTATTAAATCATTCCATCGTCCGACCCGATTCCATCGCATGCTATACGTCACGGCGACTATCGCCATCTCTACCCCCTCACACCCCTCAAGTACACCCCACCATCCTTCTCGGCATCCTGGCTGTTATTGATGAGGTAATGGCCGTGTGGGGTATTATACATCAGCGGCTGGCTTGGTCGCCAGGCATGGGCCTCATGCCAACGTTGTACCCCTCCCAATGACTGCCCCCACCCCCGCCCCAACCCCAATAACCCATCCCATCCCGGCTGATCCCTGTCTGGGCTTTAGACGAGCCAGCCAGGGTCCCCTCCTGCATGTTAACAAGGCGCTAGTCTGGTCCAAGTTTCAGGATCTGTGCCTCTATGCTAATTCATGCAAAGCAGTGGCCACCCTCAATGCCCCCCACTTAGTTCACCCACCCCACCCGCTCCCATCCCTGATCCAGGCCATGCCAGTCTGGCCTGTATTAAACCGTCCATGCCACCACTGTTCCAGCTTCCCAGTGTCCTACAGCTAACCCAGGGCCCTCCCTGAGAGGTTTGTGAGGTTCATCGCAGTAAGACACAAACTAAACTATGTATATCTGGTTCAATATTGTGCAATAAGTATTTGAAATGCAGGACTGGTAGTTGGTGGTTAATATTAAGTCGAACTAGGCAGGCGTAACAACTTTGAGTGGGTTATTTTGTATCCTCTTTGCACCACGATGGACCTTGTTCTCCGTGAGGGTCCAGGACATGTTCCCCGGAAGTCGTACAACAGGTAGACGTTACAGTGTTCGAAAATAGACTTAAAATGGCTGACACGTTAGGCGCCATTTTGTGGTTCCTTGTTTTGTTTAGGGTGCAGAATCCCAGCTTTGTTTTCAATCAGAAGCAGCTGGTGGCAACCGTATTTGCAGGCATGTGTGTGTGTGTGTGTGTGTGTGTGTGTGTGTGTGTGTGTGTGTGTGTGTGTGTGTGTGTGTGTGTGTGTGTGTGTGTGGTGTGTGTGTGTGTGTGTGTGTGTGTGTGTGTGTGTGTGTGTGTGTGTGTGTGTGTGTGTGTGTGTGTGTGTGTGTGTGTGTGTGTGTGTACCTCCAGTCTGAGAGGCAGCAAATAGCCTACCCAGTGGCTACCCCACTGGAATGAGCTCAGCTTTTTCGGCAAAAGAAACAAAAATACATTTCTGGCACAAAGACGGGTGCCGTTTCTATTTCTTTCGATCACATGCAGGAATTGCAGGAAGACAGTGAGGTATTTTTGATGGGCTTTCGTTTCGTTTCTCTATTAGTATTTTGTCTGTAAAATATTGCGGTGGGTTGCATTCTGTTGCATCATACACTGTGGCTGGCTTGTGGGCATGACGCGATCGATATTTCTTAAAAACTCGGCAGGTAGAGGCATGCTGTGGTTCAATATAAAAATGTTCACAGGATGGACGTGTAGGGTGAGCTATTCCACAAAGCCATCATAGGAATGTGAAAAAGGAGAAAATGTGGAAGATCAAACATGGCTTTCAATATTAGATTTGTAAATAATTTATTTATTTACTTTGTTTTAAATTCACCAGTGACCACTGATGTGGACCCTCGTTAAATACATTTATAATAATAAATTATACATTATTGCATAGCAAAAGCAATTCAGATCGATAAAACAGTGTTTTGTCTCTTTGTCTCTGTATCATTACAGGAATCTCATCTGGGAGGATCCTGGATGTTACAACACAAGAATGCTGTCCTTGGGGCTGAGGTAGTAGATTGAATAGTTGTGGGGTTGTGCACCCCAATCTGAGATAACTATACAATCTACTGTCTTTCCTAAGGAGACAGCCAGGTCGGCCAATCCGCAGCAGCCATCTCTGAGTCAGCATTACAGCCGCCATATCAAATCATCTCTTTTATTTATCCTCCATGTCTCCGTCCAGAAACAGACCGACTGTGACTGGGTCTAGATGGGGTCGTGTTCAGGTTCCCATGTGTTCTGTCAGGGTGAGGTAGTAGGTTGTATAGTTTGGTGGGAGGGATCAGCCCTGCTCAGGTGATAACTATACAGTCTATTGCCTTCCCTGAGGACTACACTAAACGCATACAAAGGACCATCAACAGAAGAACATCATTATTTCAACGTCAACGTATCATTTAGGAAATGGAAAATGTTTGTTCAGATTTATTCAGAACGAGATTGTTTCATAAGAGTTATCCTTGTCATTCTAAATATTTTACAGTTCAAAAGCTTGGGGTTTTCATTTGATTGTACTTTACCTGTGACTAGTTTAAGGCGTGACAAATTGTTTTTTAATTTATTGATGTTAATAAATAAATTATGAACCCTTGATTATTTAAGTTTGACGGATGACATATTGAGATGGATTCTCCCTCGATCATTATGTGCCCCTAACCAAGGTTTTTGAAATCATCAACCAATGACCTGCTGTCAGGGACATTACTGGAACAACAGACTGTCTGACTGACAAACGACAGAGAGAGTTGAACCTTATCAATGAAGAGAACGTCTGACCATAAATGGTTCAAATCTGCTCTCTATGTTTGCAAAGGCCTTTTCAATGTTTTTAAACTAGGCCTAGCCTTATTGTTAATACTATATTTAATATTTTAAATAAATATTTTCGTATTTCATGTCCAGGGTAATTAAAAATAAAATGGATTTATATACATCAAACTTCATTAATATATTTACTCTTCACATCATCAAGTCCTATTCTAAAGTTTGACCAGATGTACTATGTAAGTTGTATACTGAGCTTAATGGAGACTCATTTTACTATTTAAGGAATTTTGTGACGGTTTGACTGTCAGTCTCGATTTTTAGGCATACTTTGTGATAACCTACAAACGATTGTTAGGGAAGTGCCCCTTCTAGCGGATAAATATGTGTACAGCAAGAGGAGGAAACACCTTAACTCACCCTCTCAATCCGATATTTATTCCTGGGAAACAGAGGATTTAACCACAATAAAGCTATTTGACTACAGACGATGACATGCTGACGCCGGGCATAGAAATTGTGTGGCCTACCAGGAAGTTGGTTTAGAGAAAATAAGTCCTTTATTTTCCGCTCCATATTTACATTTTATATATAAAATATCTTCATATAATCTTTACATACAGAAGATGAACGATGTCTTCCAAAATAGGACACATGTACAGTATACCTATGTTTGAAAGGATACATGATAAGCTTTTCCTCTTGGGTATTCAGCCTCTTAAGCTCTAGCCTATTTTTAATTGTCTAATTATTGCATAATTAATATGCTTGATGTTTGAGTTGTATTTGGAGTGTGTAAAATTGACTTATATGTGCTTGCAGCGGAGTTTCTCATGTTTAATTTGATACGACTATCTGTTTCTACATAATAAGGGCAGTGTTTTATGTTGCGAGAGTGATTACGGTCTTCCCAAATCTGGAGAACCTCGAGTTTAAAGAGGTTAACAGCATGGAGATGTAGGTCTACCTTTGACGCATGAGCATGCATACGGGTATGCTATTCTTCATTCATTTTAAACTTTTCTTCTCTAAATGGCAATGTAACATAGACTTATTGTGTGAAAACAACATGTAGCCTATATTCAACGTATTAAATCATAAAAAAAAGTTGTAATTGCCGATTACAAGACCAAAAAACGACATTGCTGGATTTCCTTTCTTAATTCAAGGTCAAGTAAAAGGCTAAAAGGAATAGTAGGCCTTAAGGTCGCATATGGTTTTGGGGTTTAGGAGTCAAAGGTTCTGGGGTGGATTAATCCTACTGCTGACTTCAACATCTGGATTCACCGATTCAACGCTCTCCGTCCATCTGATTCTGCTGCCCGACCCCGCCCGTTCACCACGCTGCTCCCCACAGCGACCGCTCATCACGGCGAGGACGCGCCTCCAAATGTTGGCGTAGGCCTGCTGGATCTTTGGTATTCGGTAGGCATAGACCACTGGGTTGACCGCCGAGTTAGCGTGGGACAGGAGGATACCTAACAATGGAAAAAAAATATGTTGGTTTCATATTTCTAGTATGTTGAAGTTGCTTTTTTTTGACTCGCCTACTGGATTCTATACCCAGCGCTTCAATGTAGCTGAAGGTATATCACCTGATAGTAGCCTATTGATAAATACTAATCGAATACAATTACCAAGAACGAATTCCACGGGGAAACCTCATGAAAAACGTAGTATCATCTTCAAAACATGCGTTCGATTTGAAAGCCTTGGCTACCTGCCTGTATACATGGCTCCTTTAGTGACTGTCTGAGGACCCCAGAAGAGGAGCAGGCAGTTCATCACATGCAGGGGCATCCAGCAGCCTGCGAAAAGGAAGAGCACCAATGCCAGGGAGCAGGCCAATCTTCTCTCCCTGAGCAGGGACACCCGTGCCTGGGGAGTGCTGTCTCGTAGACGGCCCTGGAGGCTCCAGAAGAGCCGCACGTAGAGCAGGGTCATGGCCAGCAGGGGGAGCAGAACGCATCCCAGGAAGTTGAAGTAGACCATGAACGGCAGGGAGATCGTGGAGAGAAACGTGCAGGGTGGAGCGACCGGAACGGGCGATTCATAAGATTCGTTCTTGCCGCACGGAGGAGCCATGGTGGAGAAGTTGTTCCACCCGAACAGAGGAGTGAGGCCCAGTACGCATGACAATAACCAGCAGATGGCGACAGTCAGCCATGTTTGGTTTGGTCTGGTCAGTTTTTGATAACTGAGAGGGAGAACAAAGAAAGAGAGAAAGGGGGTGGGAGGCATTAGTTAATTAAATTACTAACTAATTTGTAAACCTGCCTCTAACTAGTACTGTGGAGCTCTTGCCAGTACTCTAGAGTCATTTGGCAGATTATTCTATCCAAAGTGACTTCAACCCAGATATCAATAGGAGCCGGCCTTAGCCTTACACTGGGCACAATGAGAATCAGTGCATTTGGGCTCGGAGTTCAAACACCCTGTAGTCACAGCTACACCATCTGGTCCGCTGTGGGTCGACAGACAGGGCTGACATCCGTGTCTCTTACCTGAGCGGGGTTTGCAGGCGTAGGTGGCGGTCCACTGCGATGGCGAGCAGGGACAGCACCGAGGCCTGGGTCAGCACCAGAACCACGCAGCTCAGCAGCAAGCAGAGGTGCGGCGCCAGATGCACCCAGCCATCCAGCAGCACGGCCAGCGGCACGGCGGCTACGCCCACCAGGAAGTCAGCCGCTGCCAGGGAAACCACGAAGCAGAAAGTTGGCTCGTGCAGAGCCCCCTTGATGCCAACGCACACAGCGAACACAACCAAGGCGTTACCCAGGCAACAGACCAGCGCAATCAGCACCTCCAGGCCTGTGTAGACCACCCAAGTCCAGTCGGCCATCATGGAAAAACGAATCTGAAGGGCGATGAAGAAACGTGAGAAGTGTGATGTGTGGAACGGTTTGTATGATTTCTTTTTGCTGGAAGCGATGGTGAAAGAAACAGCGAATGGTCCCCTCAGGGAGACTGGGAATCACTGATCGGTCCGATGTGTGTGCTGCCGGTCGTTCCAACTCAAAGCTCCTGTACACATCACGCAGAACAAGCAGAGAGAGGAGTAATGGGGAGATTGCTCTCTTTTTTTATAGGGCTACGTGCATGCGCTGTTTTGTGGACTTGCAGACAGATAGACACTGCATAGATACACACTTGGTCTCTGAAGAGACACCATCTGTGTTCCATTAGTGAATTAAAGCCCTACCCCGACAATGGTCCAGGGTAGCTCCATGGGAAAAAGTGAGCCATAGTGCAGAACCTCAAGTCTTACTGTATGTTCAGAATCGTTTTTTTATTGTCTTCATAGTCTAAAGAAAGCAATTATTAATACTTAAAAAGTACAGACGATCAATTGGCCACATTGGCTCACTCTGACATAAATAAATATGAATATAAATAGATAGAATAATAATAATTGCTGTCTTTCCCGGGCACTTTTTTCTTTGCATTTTGCAAACAACAGAGATTACTTATTTCCCGTTTGTGTGTAGTATAAAATTCATTATATTATGGTAATATATATATATATATATATATATATATATATATATATATATATATATATATATATATATATATAATATATATATATATATATATATATATATATATACAGTATATATATATATATCCACTTCTAAACCACTGGATTCTATCCTTTTGAGTAGTCCTGGATGGAAAATTTTCCCTAAAGCCAGTGAATAGCGCTATTAGAGTTATCTCTGAAGACATACTTCAGCCTTATCTATTCGACCACTCAAAGACAGGTGTTTGGTTAAGCACTGTGTGTGTGTGTGTGTGTGTGTGTGTGTGTGTGTGTGTGTGTGTGTGTGTGTGTGTGTGTGTGTGTGTGTGTGTGTGTGTGTGTGTGTGTGTGTGTGTGTGTGTGTGTGTGTGTGTGTGTGTGTGTGTGTGTGTGTGTGTCTGTGTGTGTGTGTGTGTGTGTGTGTGTGTGTGTGTGTGTGTGTGTGTGTGTGTGTGTGTGTGTGTGTGCGTGCGTTAGAGAAAATGAGAGGGCGTGTGTGTGTGTCACGCGCATCCATTGGTGTGTGTGTTTGTCTTTGTGTTTTGTTTAGTGTGTGCAACTTTATCGTCTGTTGGGGAAATTTAGTTTTTAGATGTTACTGATTAACTGGAAGCCGGCCGTTGTTGATGCATGCTTACTTTGCATACAGTTATGGGCTTAAATGGGGTGCGGACCAGCGTCTCACCTTATGTTTGCAATATGCTTATTTGTGCAGAGTATCTGTCCCTACAATGTCTAAGGGAATATAACAACAATAACACACACGCCATTATATTATACACCTTATTCTTAGATTTATTAAATCTTAAAAAAAGTTTTTCACACAAACAAACACACTATTGAAACTATTTGCAGAATCATGTTCACAAGAGAAGCCTTTGTGAATGTGTAGAAATAGCCCTTTTCTAACTAAATTGCTCTACTTATAAAGTAGATGTTTTTTTAGTCACAACCTTTTCGATTTACTTAACTTTTAAAGCCAGGCGACTCATAGCCAATCCAAAGCAGATCTCTCATAAATCAATGATATTTTTACATTTTTCCAAGTCTCTATTTAAATATTTAAGCAGATTTTTGTGCTCCCTTCAGTGACAAGAAAGACCTGTTTTCTACTGCGATTTCAGAGTTGCATCTGGCTTTTTCCTTTTTCTCAAATACTCAGTATTTATTTGTGTTTGAAAAGGTAGGTCAGTGGAAACCGTGGGTTGTAAGAAATAAATAAGAACCATTCCTAGTGTAACCACGGGAATTAATTGTGCGCTCCTTTTTTGTCTTCTCCTACTCTCATTCCTCATGGTTCATTTCCCGCCCTAAAACACGTTCTTCTTCTCCTCCAGAGTTCTTCCCGCCCTTCCTCCTACGTGGCGTGCGAATTCCCCCGCAGGCCCTTCAGCGTTCCCTCGTTGAACTGGTACGTGAGCTTCCTCTTCACCTTGTGGATCTCCCCGGTGCGCGAGTAGTTCCTCAGAGCCCGCGCCATCTTCTGGTAGGTCATGGTCTTGCGGTTCCCCTTGCGCCGGCCCCAGAGCTGTGCCAGCCGCTCCTTGTTCTGCGAGGAGAACTGGAAGGTACCCGCTGAGGACTGCACCCACCAGATGCAGCTCTGCATGGATGGTGTCTGGAGCATCTCAAACAGGAACTGGAACAGCCGCTCCTTTCTCTTCCCTGCAAGTACGGAGAGCTGGCTGTTTCAGTGTGTGTGTGTGTGTGTGTGTGTGTGTGTGTGTGTGTGTGTGTGTGTGTGTGTGTGTGTGTGTGTGTGTGTGTGTGTGTGTGTGTGTGTGTGTGTGTGTGTGTGTGTGTGTGTGTGTGTGTGTGTGTGTGTGTGTGTGCGTGTGTATGCACGTGTGTGTGTGTCTGTGTGTGTGTGTACATGTGTGTCCATGTGTGTGTCTGTCTCTGTGTGTGTGAATTTCATGCATTTTGTCTTCCTCTTCCCTGCAAGCACCGATAGCTGTCTGTGTGTGTGTGTGTGTGTGTGTGTGTGTGTGTGTGTGTGTGTGTGTGTGTGTGTGTGTGTGTGTGTGTGTGTGTGTGTGTGTGTGTGTGTGTGTGTGTGTGTGTGTGTGTGTGTGTGTGTGTGTCTGTGTCTGTGTCTGTGTGGAATTCATGTGCTGTGTGTGTGTGGGGGGATGGTTTGTCATGTGCATCTGTGTATGTGTCTTTTTACTATGTAGTACCTGAGAGTGGAACGAGAGGCAGTGGATCACATGTATTCTTTCCCTTCTTCTCATTGGTCAGAGAGACAGAGTAGGGGTAGTCCTGGTAATGAGAATCGCTTGACTGAGATTCAGAATCACTGCATGTGTTCACATAATAGGAGTAGCCATGGTGGTCCTGAAACACACACACACACACACACATCAATATTACAAATTCAAATAAATACAATGACATTTGGGTCGTCAAAATGCGTAGTATAATTGGGGGTAAATGATCGTATTTGTACATCAAGTACATCAATTCAGAAATTATGTGAAATGTATGAATGCTGCTCTGTCTCCAGGGCATATGAACATACCGAGTTGCCATGCGGACTGGGCCAGGTAGTGTGTGGGACGTTGTCCTCATATTCTTCATTGGGAGTATGAGGCCCACAGTACCACTCATATGCATGTTGGCCCGACCAGCGGTTCTCTAGGAGGACAGAACCACAAATACATCAGTTTTGTCCATGCAAAGTCCTTAACCACACACACACACACACACACACACACACACACACACACACACACACACACACACACACACACACACACACACACACACACACACACACACACACACACACACACACACACAGTCTCGCACACACACTCTCCCCCTCCTCCTAATCCACTGCTGACCTATGATGTGGGGGTCCGGCTGGGAGTGTGGTTGGGCGGGCTGCAGTGCGGCGCTGGCCAGGGTGTCAAGCGTGTACGCCGGTTGGACCTCCAGCGAGTGCTCCTGCAGGTACTCCTCGATGACCTCCAGGTCCACCTCTGCAGAGGATGAGGCCGGGCCTCCCTCTGCCCAGGCAGCCCGAGCAGTCCCAGCCATCCCCGTCTCAGCCACATAGGCCATCTGGTACAGAGAGACATGGGGAGGGGTCAATGGAGAGACATGGAGAGATATAGAGAGATATAGAGAGAGACATGGAGAGAGGTCAATAGAGAGACATAGAGAGAGACATGGAGAGAGACATAGAGAGAGACATAGAGAGACAGAGAGAGACATGGAGAGAGAGACATGGAGAGAGGTCAATAGAGAGAGACAGAGTGAGACATGGAGAGAGACATAGAGAGAGACATGGAGAGAGGCATAGAGAGAGACATAGAGAGAGACATGGAGAGAGACATAAAGAGAGATATAGAGAGACATAGAGAGGGGTCAATAGAGAGAAATATGGAGAGGGGTCAATGGAGAGACATAGAGAGAGACATGGAGAGAGGTCATTAGAGAGACATAGAGAGAGATATAGAGAGAGACATGGAGAGAGGTCAATAGAGAGACATAGAGAGAGAGAGATATAGAGAGAGACATAGAGAGGGGTCAATAGAGAGACAGAGACGGGTTAATAGAGACAAAGAGAGAGACAAAGAGAGAGACATAGAGAGAAGTCATTAGAGGGACCTATTTTAACCTGATTCTGACGAGTTGATATTTTGACGTGTGTTTAAACACACGCGCGCCCGCATTCATAAATTATTTTACACATACACACACGCGCACCCGCATTCATTCATTCTTCTTAACACTCACTCGCGGTAAAACAATGTTTTCTCACGATCAAACACTCATCAATCCTAAAAGTTATGGGCATGTACACGAAGTCTGTGTCAAGAAAATATTTGTTTGCTGTACAGTGTTTGCAGATGGATTGATTTAAAAGTACAACTTATTACCGCTCTATTAGTTGATCTTTCACAAATAATTTACCAAGAATGTGTGGCTAGGTAGATGAGAGAAGCAAAGTGTATGCGCGGGGTGCACAAGCAACATTATGCATGCGCCCTTAAAATAGCATCTGAGCAACGCACCACTGACTTTAAACCAGGTATTTCCTGGTTTGTGGCGCAAGTGATTTCTGAAACTGCAAAATAGCACCAGGAAACATTTGCGCCAAAACACGGCTCCTCCTTTCGCTGAACCGCCCCTTGGGGCGCAAGATCATTCCCTAATTTACCAACACGTGGCACAGGAGGGAAGAGAACACTCTGCGCCAGTTGCAAACTAGCAACGACACATGCGCCAATTGGAAAGTCAATTGCACCGGATGCAAGATAGGGCCCATAGAGAGATACATAGAGAAAGGACAGAAAGACATAGAGAGAGGACAGTAGAGAGAAAAATAGAGAGGTCAGTAGATTGACATAGAGAGAGAGAGATAGAGAGAGACAGAAAGAGACAGAGAGAGACAGAGAGAGGGGTCAACAGAGAGCCATAGAGAGATAAATAGAGAGACAGAGAGAGGTAAATAGAGAAACATAGAGGGGGTAACATAGAGAGACATAGAGAGAGATATTGAGAAAGACATAGAAGGAGACACAGAAAGATACAAAGAGAGAGAGATAGAGAGAGAGCGAGACATAAAGACAGACATAGGAGAGAGACACATTGAGAGACATAGAACCAGACATAGAGAGAGACATAGTGATTGACATAGTGGGAGACATAGAGAGAGACATAAAAACAGACATAGAGATAGACTTAGAGAGAAATAAATAGAGAGAGTGTAAGAAAGCAAGGTAAAGGGACAGATGACCATTCGTCAGTCTTCCCCTGAGCCTGGCTTGAAGTCGATACAGCGGACATCTCTTATTATGTAAATCATTATATATTGCCTAGAACCAGTAAGCTGTATACATTTTGAATTATACATTTCAGTATCTTCTAAATGAGTTTGCCCGATATACTCCAACCAACAGTGGTCTTTGTGATGGACAGTGACAGAGGTCACTGTCCACGCAACACACTATACTCTATGCTATGTTCTGGATGTTCATTGGACACTGAAGTTAGACAACAACAACACTGTTCTTCTGAAGTATGGCCGCACTTTGACTATCAAATTTATGCAAGTGCGAGTCATTTTTACTATCAGGATAACAGTGAGCTACAGTCTAGTGGATTTTAGAAACATAAAAAAGAAAAATAACAGTGTGTAACTGTTATAACTGGCCTAACTTTTGTTTATTTTTGTCATAAATACCATGTTATAAATGTTTATGTAGCTATACTGTTTGGTGAATGAGGTTAATAAGTCAACTTAAATAAGACAACATGGTAACACATTCAAACTAACAAATAGCACACAAAAAGAGAAACAAATCAAAGATTACAAATCCAGCTGAATCAAAATAAATAAATAATTACGATAATAATTCATAATATTGAAGTTATTACATAAATTAATTAACAGATTATTAGTACATTAATTCATCAAAGGGGAGATAGAGACATATATAAATATATCAATAATAAATTATAGAAAGAGAAAAAAATGTGAACTCACCATCTCTAGTCTAGCCAACATTCTTGGCAGTTGATCTGTCGAGACAACCAAAATCAACACATAGACACTACGCAAACACAGATGCACAGACATGAACTCAAACATTTTCAGGGGATGCGTCACAATCACAAAATTCCAGTTTATATTTTCTCAGGGTAGCATCCTCAGTAGAAGAAATTTTTCTTACCTCTTACATAATTCAATTTTTTTCAGAATTATTGTAAGGCTAAACGAATATGAATCCTTTACATTTTTTTCAATTTAATTGAAACAGCAACACATGAATGACTGAGTCACTGGGACCTGTACCTGGCTGAGTATTGGAGTCACCTGACGGCGTGTCCTATGCACGGAGCGGTCTCTATCAGAGCAGAGGGCGGTGGTCACTTTCCTTCACCTGTGAAATTGTTGATATATGGATGTACCGGTTTGTTTGCTGCTCGTTTATATTATTTTATTCCTCCAGCCAGCACCTATAGCTCCTCCCTGTGAATATCCACGTTATCAGCATGCACCTTTAACACAGGTGAGGGTTGGCCACGCCCCTACAACACCCAACCCCCCCACCCCCCCGCCACCTGCAACCCACTCGCCATGACTGTTTGCCTGTCTGTCTGCTGGTCTGCCTCCCTTCCCGTCTTGTCTGTTGGTCTCCCTCTCTCTGGCTTGTATGATTGTTCTATTTGGGTGTCAATATCGTTGAAACTCTTATGTTTTTATTTATTTTTAGGAGTTGCATGGCAAGGGACAACAAACAAAACTGGTTTACTTTTTTGTACCTCATAGTTTACGTATCAACATATCAACATATTTAAACACATATTTAGACACGCAAACTAGTATGACTAGCATTGACATGGCTGGGACTTGCACCTTTAGTGCAGGATCAAACCTTTAAGGCCGTTAAAGTTATTCTTCTGCCACATGGTGACTTATTCTTGTTGTGGTAACTGAAAGAGTTTATAGTCCATGGTCAGGCCAACAGCAGTAGTCTAATTAGACAGTAAGATTATTGTCGTTGTGGGTTCTGATGGTTCAAATGAGTGGAAACTGATACCACTGGTTCCCTGCTATTAGGGGATGTGGGATTGCGGTGTGCAATTTTTGCTATAACTCTTTGTCTGTTTTGTCTTCAACAAAGGCACACTAGCCTGGAACTTCTCTTTTTAAAGTTTTTGGGTATTGAAATTAAATGAATGAAAAAATGACGCAGGGGAATTGTTGTTATTTTGTTCTGCTTCACTCAAAGTGGTAATCATTATGCATTTACTTCAATAACTTATCTTTAGTGTAGAAATGAATCATCCCAAATACTGCCACCATGAAAGCCACTATATGCCATTATGAAATATTGCCAGTGGCCCATAGGAGTGACGGAATCCATCGTAAAACCATCACAGGGGATAGATAGAGCAAAGATTTATAGTTTGGGATCAGGTGGGGCACTAGGGGAAAGCATATTAATGCTTACTGGTAAGGGTGAGGCTATTTGCACCCCTGGTACAATTATCAATATATGCTATTTGTAACCCTGGTGCAATTAGAAGTGAATGCTATTTGTACCCTGGCACAATTATCAGTATATGCACACAGAAATGTGTTCTATTCAAGGGGATCTATGCAACTTTTTTTTTTAGCTTAATTTACCTTAATTAAGCAGGTTAAGAGTCATTGTGATGGTTCTATAACACTTTATGGGTCGATTGGTGGTTTCGGCCACCAATACGGGGAAGTGGGTGGGGAACGGTCGTCAACGAGTTGTTGACAGTGTTCTAAAATATCTACTCCGAGCTGTAGGGTGAGCTGTGTAGAGAAAAATGTGAACGCAATCCGAAAAAACAGCAAAGAATTGGCCGATCCTGCATAGTCGGCCTTTAATACCCCCCGCTACCCTGGCATATTGATCACACAATGTAATAAAAAAGAATTAAGTGCTGCAGACAAGGTAACCCTGACAATATGTACTCCGGACGGGTTCTACTCCCCCATAGTCAACAATAGCCCTGGTAACTCCAAGCAGCTTTCCTCAACCATAAACCCTCTCCTCAAACCTCAGACCCCCCCACACTCAGACAACACGCAGGAGCGGTGCAACAGCTTCACCTCCTTCTTCAAATCGAAAGTAGACAACGTCCGCTCCATTCTCTTCAGTCCCCCCGCCCCCCAGCCCTCCTCTCTCTCTAGCCCCCGCGCCCCCACCCCTCCGCCCTCCTCCTCTCTCTAGCCCCCAGCCCCCCCCGCCCTCCCCTCTCCCAGCCCCCCTGATCTCTCTTCTCCCCTGCCCTCCCCCTCCTCCCCCAGCCCCCCATGCCCCTCCGGTATCTCCGGTCCCACCCGCCAACCCTCAGTCAGGGACTGTTTCACCGACATCACTCAGCATGTGAGTGAAGACATCCTAAGAAGATGAAGCCCTCCACCTGTGACCTGGACCCACTTCCCTCAACCCTGATAAAAAGTCACTCCTCTGCAATTAGTCCCATGATCACAAAAATCATCAATCAGTCTCTCTGGTCCGGCCATGTCCCCAAGCTGTCATCAAGCCAGTACTCAAAAAGCCCAGCCTTGACCCTGAAGCACCTGCCAACTACCGCCAAGTCTCCAACTTCCCTTTCCCATCAAAGGTGTTGGAAAAGGTTGTTTCTGCCCAACTCCACAACCACTTCATAACAAACAGTCTTTATGAGAAGTTCCAGTCTGGTTACCACTCTGGCCACAGTACGGAAACTGCCCTGGTCAGGGTCACCAATGACCTGTCATCCTTCTCAACCTCACCGCAGCAATTGACACCGTCGACCACCACATCCTGCTACACCGCCTTCACTACTCCATCGGTCTCTCTGACACTACCCTGGCATGGTTCACATCATGTCTCTCGGACAGAACAGAGTATGTATCCTAGGGTGATGCTTAATCGTACACGCACTCTGTCACTTGTGGTGTCACCCAAGGATCAGTCCTTGGCCCCACCCTCTTCATGCTATATATGCTCCCCCTTGGTCGTGTCATCAGCCGGCATTGGAATATCTTTCACTGCTACACTGATGACACCCAACTCTACATAAAAACAAACCCAACCACCTCTGCAGCCTTATCCACACTTTTCAACTGCCTGGAGGAAATAAAGTTGTGGATGGCGGCTAACTTCCTGCAGCTCAATTGCTCAAAAACGGAAGCCATTCTTGTTGGCACTCCACACCAGACCCGGTCATCCACTATCACCAACATCCGCTTCTCCAACCATGACATCCACCTCTCATCCTTAGTCACTAACCTTGGTGTCAGAATGGACCCTCACCCGACCTTTGAGGCCCACATTCAACATCTTTGCAAAACCTCCTTCTACCACCTCAGGAACATTGCAAAACTCCGCCCTATACTCACTCTCCCTGATTCTGAAAAACTTGTCCACGCCTTTGTCTCCTCCAGGCTGGACTAATGCAATGCACTCCTCATCAGGATCCCCAGCAAGAACATCCAGCGGCTGCAGTACATCCAGAATTGTGCTGCTAGGATCCTGATGGGGGTGCGGAAGTACCACCACATCACACCTATCCTCAAATCCCTCCACTGGCTTCCTGGCCACTACAGGATCAAATTCAAGATTTCCCTTCTGTCCTACCAGTGCCTCCAGGGCACTGCCCCCCTATACCTCAAAGAACTCATCACCCCCCATTCCTCCTCACGCCATCTCCGCTCTGGACAGGCCAACCTCCTCCAGCCTCCGAGGACAAGGCTCCGAGTTATGGGCGATCGCGCCTTCTGCTCAGCTGCACCCAGTCTGTGGAATGCTCTCCCTGACCATCTAAGGGCCCCACAGACTGTGGATTATTTAAAAAAAGGCCTGAAACCCCTTTTTTCTTTAAAGATTTTTTTTCTCTGTTATTTTTCTTTTTAATCTAGTTAGTCTTTTATGTTGTATTTATTTTTTAATGTGCATTGTAGCACTTTGAGGTCATTGAGTTGATGTAAAGTGCGTTATAAATAAAATGAATTATTATTATTAGAACTGTGATTAAGGGCTTTGCAACTAAAATTGAATCTGTATGTTTGAGTGCATAAATCTCTGCCTATATAGTTAATAACTCACCAATATCATGGCAGCTGAGCTAAGAGGGCGAGTGTTTTCGCAAAGAACTAGGGAAAATTGGACCATCTGGGATAGGCTGCCTGTGCAAACCTCCCCCTCTCTCCCTCTCTCCCCCCATCACTCTTTCTCCTCCTAGACCGGTTCTCCCACAGATAAATGTGTGTGATTGCTCTTCTTTGCTTGTTTGAACAAATGACATCCCAAGTGCCCAAAGTCCCATTGACAAACCCTGGAACAAAGCAAGACCAGTACACAAAGTGTTTTACTGTACCCCCTCAAATATGATGCAAATGCAAGCATCGTATATTGTTGCCAAAGGTGCAACCGCTCTTTGTTTGCTTTTGTTAATGACAGGGTAGTGCAACTGGTTTTTCGAGGGGTGACAATAACTTCTGAGAAAGTTGTTTGGAATTTGAAGTACATGATGCTATTTCCTAATTTTACCCTTCCCATTATCGGATAACAACATTTATAAATAAATGTATCCATTTATATTATACTAGAGAATCATTTCTCATGAATTTTCTTGAACAGAAACAACACCTTTTTGTTTCTCATGTTAAGAGAAAAGCGGTCCTTTTGAAATATGGTACAAACAAAGATATCAAACTAAACTCAATAATTTAAACAAAAGTATTGATCGTTTAAATAAAATTGCACACACGCACACACGCAGGCACACATATAACTGTAATACTGTAATTCTGATACTGTAACACACACAACCTTAAGAGAGGACACATATCGTTTTCGTTCCTGTTGACTCTCTTTTTCTGAAATGTAGAGTTCACGTAATAATTGGAGGAACAACACATCAGCTGGTGGTGAAGTTAAACCTTTGGGTCCTTGCAGAAACAGACCAGAGGGAGGTGTGTTGAGGGAAAGCCCCACCGCGAGATGCAGGACTTAATGTGATTGACTGGCAGTTGCAGTGCACCTGCAGCTGATAAGGACCCAGAGATATGAGGACGACTGACAAGATGAGAAGGGACAGGCTACATTATAACCGCCTCAGTGGGAGTTGCCATGCAACCACACTTCATGGCTTTTAGAAAAAACACAACTTACAACCACCAATATTGTGGAAAGTCTTGACAGCTACAAATAGCGATTGCTCAAGTCTATAAATAAATCGTGGTGAAATGTATGGAGACATAGTAGAATGCATGTGTTGAATGCACTCCAAACAATTATTTTTTTCATTAGAAGACAAAAAAGATATTGAATAAAAAAAGAAGAAAGAAAGAAAGAAAACGAATTAACAGGGAAAGGGAAACAAACATGCACACACGCACACACACATACACAACACAAAACTCACACGGACTGTTCTTCTGAGTCATTAGGAATCTTAGGGATGCCCGCATTACACTTATCAGCATATTTTCAATAATTCATTGTTGTGAGCGGTCTGTGTGTGCAGGTGTGAGGTTACGGTTAGAATAGAGCCCTTAATTGATTAGCGGGCCCTCTCCATATGCAAATCACCTGTGTGCATGCAAGGTTCCCGGAATTCCCCGAACTGACAAAAGCTATGCTTGTGTGTAAGTGTGACAGTGTGTATGTGTGTGTGTCTGTATGTGAGATAGTGTGTGTGTATGTGTGTGTGATAGAATTTGATAGGGTGTGTGTCTGTGTGTGCAAGATAGTGTGTGTGTTTGTGAGTGTGTGTGTGTGTGTGTGTGCGTGTGTGTGTGCGTGTGCGTGTGTGTGTGTGCGTGTGTGTGTGTGTGTGTGTGTGTGTGTGTGTGTGTGTGTGCGTGTGTGTGTGTGTGTGTGTGTGTGTGTGTGTGTGTGTGTGAATGTGCATGTGTCTGACTGTGTTAAGTTTCATGTTTCAATGTTAATATGCGTGGATCGGGTGTCTGTGTTTTCATATAGCTCTTCTAGGACCTATAGGTCCATCTATTCATATTAAAAGATATCTAATATTTCATCAAGCCAATGGGAGGCTAAATTGCACATGATATGCTGTTTATGAGCAACACGCTGGGGGAGAGAGGAGCAGGAGTGTTTACCTGTTGTCGTTCTGCTAGGCCTGCGACGATGGATGGGTTGGGTTGCTTTAATTGCCATCGTACAAAAGCTCTTGTTTTGCGCATGCACACACACATGATCACATGCAGACACATGCCCACACTCTCGCACGCACTCAGACATGCACACACAGTCACACACACAACAACACCCACAAAAGTACCTTCGGGTGGCCATCACTGTCATCCGTGGTTATTGCAGGGGTGCCACCTTGAGGACTTAATATGGGAATGCTGGAGATAAGTCATGAGATTGGGAACTGCAGAGGCATCGCATTCCCACGGAAGGCTAGCTTGGGGGCTCCCATCCCTGGACGCAATAAACACTCATAAAATAAAAACACACAGACCTCTACGCACACACTGAGATCCACACGCAAACACACAGACGCAGTCATGGTTGCACACCAGCAAACATATAGTGACACACAAACACACACACACACACACACACACACACACACACACACACACACACACACACACACACACACACACACACACACACACACACACACACACACACACACACACACACACACACACACACACAGATAAAACACACACACACACACACACACACACACACACACACACACACACACACACACACACACACACACACACACACACACACACACACACACACACACACACACACACACACACACACACAGATAAACACACACATGTATAATGGCATTATATGACTAACATAAACCTAAAATGAATGAGTGTGAATACTGTAAATCTACTGGTTCAACAACATGATAAGAAACACCAAGATAGGGATGGAGGTGGAGGAGAGAGGGATACAGGGAAAGGGAGAGAGTTAAAGAGAGAGGGAGAGGGAAAAAGAGAGAGAGAGACACACACGCACGCACGCACGCACGCACGCACGCACGCACGCACGCACGCACGCACGCACGCACGCACGCACGCACGCACGCACGCACGCACGCACGCACACACACACACACACACACACACACACACACACACACACACACACACACACACACACACACACACACACGTATCCCTTCCGTCATTACTTAATGAAGGACAAATGTTATTTTCTCTTAATAAATACATTATTTTATTTGATTAATTTGATGAGTAAACATTGTTTGTGAACACCTTTTGACCTCATCGTGTTGTAACTATAACTTCTCAAGTGGTACAGCCACACCCTGGGCTGAAGAATACAATAGCTACTTTCCCTAACTCCCACATCTCAGCTCAACAAATGAATCAGCCTGGAGCAGAGCACTGAGCAGATGTTTGTTCAGAGAAACATGGGAGCCACCGCAAGTTCTGCATCATGTTCGTTTATTAATGTGTGGTTTAAAAAAAATGGGAAATGTTCAGTTGCCTTTGTTAACATTGGCCAACGTTAACAAAGGGCGGGATGTTCTGTGTAGTGGAAATCACATCACCACTAGAGTTTCTTTTACAAATAATTTGACTCCATTCCAAGTAAATTACCGAATCTACCAGAGCACAAGACTATCAGCCTCAGCATATATTAACGTCCCCATTCGGTCAGCCATGAGGCCATTTAGAGAGGTGAGGATGAGGCCTTGACTTCCTCTAATTGTTGTGTAGAAGAAGTCATGCAATTAGGAGAACAATTATGTTCTACTCAGGTGTTACTTCTTGTTCTTGTTCTTTAGTACTTCCTCAGTGAGAGAGCCACAGAGGTGGAAGGCCGGTTTCCCCATGAAGGTCAGGAATGTTTGCACATCGCTTTTCATTGCTTTTTGGTACTGTTTTTTTTTCTTATTAATTATGGACACATAATGACGCGATTTGCGTTACAAGCTGAAAAGGTTTCAACAAATCACCATGACTGAATATATGCACAGGCTGGCAAATGCTTAACCTTTTACTTTTATTGTTCCTTTCTTACAAAGGCTGTTATAACTAAAGAGTACAACCATGGAATGCTATTATTGGTCAAAGTTAATTCTATCTTGAAGACTACAAGCCCAACATGAGACACTCAAAAGTTCAGTTAGGTCACCGCATTTCAAATTTATTTTCCATATGAGAGGGCAGATAAATATGTTTTTCTAGATTCTTAAGCATAGATTTTCAACCAACGCTGAAGTATTTCAATGTTGTTGTAACTCATGTAACGCATAACCGATGTTCCTACATCACCTTTCTCCCTATGGCCAGAAGATGGGGCTATTCAACAAGACGCGTAGACTGTCAGAATCACTTTCTCTACGCACCCTGTCGAGAGAGCGAAAATCTCCTGGTCGATAGATCTCCTGCTAAAACGGGGTTTTACTTAGCCTTTAAGGGCTTATTCTTTTTCCAAACAATGATGAATTTTCTCACTGTTAAGGGCCTGTGCCTAACTTGTGATTAACCGACTTAACATCCCTTCTGTGCCCCATGCACCTGTTGTAGGATTCAACTTTACACAGCAGTTTGGGCTACTTCTTCAGTAGGCTACCATGTGGAAAAGGTAAATCCCATATTGAAGTAATAGGCCTATGTCATTTTGTCCGGTGACGTCAAGCCTATGGATCATTAACTTCATTTAGTTTCCTATATTCTGATTTGAAGGTCTTAACCCATTGATTTCATAACATGGTCTCTATGTTGTTGTTTGGCCGACCAAATTATATTTAGGTGCATTTCAGGGTCAAGATACCCAGTTTTACAACTACAGAATGACATTTTGAATGACATATCTGAACTTTGAACTTTAAATTGACGAACCGGAATTAGAAAGTGTTTAGTTATTGACGGTTGTCGCCATCATGTGTCTAACGTCTATCACAGCATGTTTTTGGACCTGCTATTGCTCTATTTGACCAGAAGATAGAGCTGGTCACCCGAAAAAATACATAAACGAAAAGACTATTGAACGTGACAGGCTGAATGTTGTGGAATGATTAGTTGTACTCAGCTCTAACCTTTTTCTCTTTTTTTTTACTCTGAAGCTCCTAAACCGTGTTGTTCTGCATGATCTGGAGTCAACAGAGAATTTGTTCTGTCCCTGTCAACATTTCCCTTGAGCCTCCATCCAAACTAGCATGCTAGTGGATACAATCATGCAGAACCTGGACTGATTGCAAAGACAACATAAACAGTGAGCCACACATACAAACACACACACACACACACACACACACACACACACACACACACACACACACACACACACACACACACACACACACACACACACACACACACACACACACACACACACACACACACACACACACACACACACACACACACACACACACACACACGCACACACACAAAGACACACACACACACACAAGGTGAAAGACGGATAGGAGTATGCTTTGTTAATTCACACTTCCTATCTGCCGTAAAAAATCCAATTGCATCTGATCAAAGCAACTTTTAACAACCATTCCGTTTATTGCTATTTTCCCATCAGGCAAACGCAGTGCACGCACACACATGCACACACACGCATGCACACACACGCATGCACACACACGCATGCACACACACGCATGCACACACACGCATGCAACACACACGCATGCACACACACATGCTCATAAACACA